>SSNP01000035.1:2110182-2164408 GCA_006937955.1 Pachypanchax playfairii
AAAAAAAAACTACTACAACATTGAATTTCCCTTCTGGGATAAATAAAGTATTTTTCTTTTCTTTTCTTTTCTATGACTTCATCAAGAAGCCACTTGTGAATTAAAAACAATTCAATGTCTTTTAAAAAATGCTCTTCTTTCATTTTCTTTGCTTCTTTCATCCTTGGGATTGTTAGCTGTAAAAGCATCAGACCACACAGGTTGTTGTGTTCTGTCTGAGTGACTTGTGTGATTGTTTACACCCACAACATGTCAAGATGTTCTCAGGTAAGAGAATTGTGGGCTGCAGAACGTACAGCTTTCTCCTTTCTTTCTATCCATCTGATCAGAGTCCACAGCTGAGATTGTTACTTTGAAAAAAAAAAATCCTTTAATCATCGTGGTTAAATAAAAACAAATATTTTGGATGAATCTCTTAAAATATTACTTTGCTTTGATGTTGTTGTATGTAAAAAGGTTCAGTAATGATTCTGAAACTTGATGTATTTCAGCTACTGTATGTTATGTGGGGTGTTTTTTTAAGTTTGAATATAAATGCAATCAAGCTGAAATTCTTGGAACCTTACAGTGAAAGCTCAGATATCATGCTGAGAAAATGCCCCAGATGTCACAGATGTAAAGTATAATACATTCAGAATCCCTTCAGTTTTATACAATGTTAGTTAAAGCAAACATTATGGGAAAAGTTTATTATTTAATACAGTTATGGTTTTTAAAAAATCTTATTAGACAATAACAAACTCAGACATCCGCAGCCTTTATTTGGTAGTTGTACCATGAATATTATGTGTAAGTTCACACAAAAAAAACAATTTTTCAAAGAAAAATGACATGAGACATGAAAAGGGATCATTTTATTTAGTTTGTTTATCGAATCAGCGTATGCAGAAGCTACATTTTCTGTCCAGTGAAGTACAGAAAGTTTGCTGTCAGGAGAAGAAACAGCTTTTATGAGATGATTATCAGTGATACTGTACACACAGCTCAAGGATCCTCATTCCACACATGACACATTCTGTATGTTGCATCACTGTAGAAACACAAACCAAAATCTCTTTTTATCTTTAATCTTTAAAAAAAAACAAAAAAAAAAACTTATCAAATGTATCTGACAATTTTACATGTAGAAAAAGATCAAACCAGGTTTCAAACATACTTTCTGCCCCAGTTTTTAACTTTAAAACACATTGGAACAAAAAACAGGTTTTTCTTTCCTTTCAAAATTATTTTAAATTTAATTCTATGCCCCCTCTTATACTGAATATGTCTAATATATTATACTAGTAAATACTTTATCTGTGTTTGTCGATGTATTTCTCTTGAAAAAAATGAATGATAAAAATGTTGACCTACTGTTCTGTCATCCTGCGTCTATGTCAGGTTCCCCTCTAGCCAATGGGAAGATGCATCTGCACAGCTCAGTAAAGCGGAAGCTGGCTGAGGAGAAGGGCTACGTGTTTGACAAGCGGCTCAGGTACAACGTGCGACAGAACGAGAGCAACTGTCGATTCAGAGACATTGTGGTCAGAAAGGAAGATGGTTTCACACACGTCCTGCTGTCCAGTCAAACCACAGACAACAACGCTCTTACACCAGAGGTGAGAGCAAAAATCAAATTTTTAAAACTCTGTTTGACTATTTTGTTTGATGTTTTAGCTCTGTGTCCTTTATGGCCCCAGTACCTATTAATTTAGCATCACATTTGCCATGAAGCTTCATTTGGGGAGAATATTTTCTAATTTACTACTGTGGCGAAACACAAGAGCTATCCAGTTACTGCTCACTCCAAGTGAGCTTTTCAGGAGCCGGTGTGGGGGGAAAAAGCTGTAGCTTTATGTGACAGCTGCTCAAAGTGACACTGTCAGCTGCATGAATGTGACATGGGGTACTGCTGAAAAAGTGACAGTTTCTTTGAAGCTGCCTCCAACCAGAGTCAGTCTCTACAATTTTAACATTAGGAGTACAGTACATTTAATCCAGTGCTCTGCCATCTGTTGTTGATGCAGCAAAATGCTTGTTGAAAGGGAAAAGATTAGGATGCAAATTCACAGAGAAGAGTCATTTGTAATTGCCTTTCAAGAGAACTGCAAACCCCGGAGATGATTTTCATTGACTCTGCTCCAGCTGCGAGAGATGGCAGCACTACCAACATGTGAGCTGCTAAATCTTTTACATTTCCCTGTCAGTTTAGTTTACTTTTATAACTGAAACCTCTTCAGAATATTCCATTTAACACGCAAAATGAGAAATCTGAGGAAATAATACTTACTTATATCATTTGAATGATGTCACTTGGGCTTTTATCACAATGCAACACAAATACAATGTAATCTCCTCCATGCAAGATGGCTTTAAAAAAAATTACAACTGACAGCTCATACAGCAAAAAGTTTTTGGCAAACATCTAATACAATGCGCACACTGAGTGGGGCCTCACTATTTTTAGAGGCACTTCTGATTAGGCCTGATGCACCAGCTGTGTCCTCTCTACAGGCATTATAGGATGCAAAATCTGCGCCAAGCTGAGTTCATTGGCTTTCGCTGCGGATTTTTTTTCTTAGACTCCTCTGCAATTTGTGGACTACCTGCTGACTCTCCGTCAGTTCAGTTCCCTCAGTAAAATTAGCATCCTGCCGCAAATTAAATTCTGAATGTGGGAAATTAATCTTTCACTTTATCTGGCATTATCTCAAAATAAAATTATTAAATTAGTTGTGTACTCGGGACTTTGTTGAGGCTTTGTTGAACTAGTTGTTAAGGATATTTACCAATCTGGGATTAGATGCTCACATTTACACCCATATTCTTTTTTTATTTTAACAAAAAAATTACATGAATGAAACTCAACTGGTTGTTACTGTTTTTTTTTAAGTTGCCCAAACTGTTGAGGGTTTGGAAAAAGTTTTCTTACTCTTTCAACATATCCTTCATATATATTTATATATCCACCCTTGGCCAACCCAAGGTCTTGGGTTAGCCAGAGATAATGGAAGGGATCACATTTATCCACCTCTGGCTCAAAACTCTTAGTAAACAGGATTTTCTGCTGCTCAGATGTTGGACCCTCAGATCTGCCACCGAGTGCTGTTCTGCCTTTGATACAGCATTGTGGGCAAGGCAGCCTGTACCTCACAGGCCATCAAGTGGCCTAAACTGTGTGTACACATATGTGTGTACTTTCATGTGTGACAGTAAGCCTGAAAGATGTGGGCTTATCGAAACAGCTCAGATACCTCCTTTTGTGTCTCTCAGGCTTTGAAGCTGCAGAAACAAGAGTCTCTCTGAGTGTACTCACTGAAAAGCTGCAGCTAAGAAAATCTTGAAAAATGTTTCCCTTACATTTTTCCAAAAATGTTTATAAGTTTTTTTTTTAAAAAAGCCCCAAAGTCTTTGAGTGGTACTTGTTTCACTTTTCTGGCTTATTGTTCTGAAGTACTTTTACATATGTCCTGCACTATTTTGTATAACTCATTAAAATGCTGATTAAAAGAACAGTGGAAAGTCCAGCTGAAATAAGTGAACGAATAAATATTCCCTTTATTTTCAAAGAATGACAACCCAGTTAGACATCCTAAGAATTTTTAAAAAGCTGCTGGACTTCTTTTTTCTGTTGTTTGAATCTGTTTTACTTTGATCCAAACAGCTTCTTCAGTTCTGAAGGGTTGGGAGTTCCAGGTTTATGAGATGTTATTGAGATGATGGTTATTAAAGTCACAAGGATCCACTTCCCCTCTGAGAGTCGTTGAGTCATCGTCACCTGTAGCTTGCTTATGTGAGATGTTGCAGTCACATGTTTCACAGTTTGAATGGTTGGAAACCTGCTTGGGAAAAAGAGTCAGTGCTGCATTGTGGGTATTATATAAATGAAACTGAAGCTATCTCGTCTGTTCAGTGTTAATGCTTCCAGTTAAAACATTATGTGCCTTCCTTTACCATCATAAAGACAGTTTACACCCTGGCTCTGACCTGTTTCACCTGCTGCTCTCTGGTAGGTGCTACAGGTGTGTTAAGACTAAAAGAAACAGACTCAAAAATAGCTTCATTACAAAAACTATAACCATCCTGAACTTCCAACTGCATGATTCATTAATGTAACACTGCCCACCAAAAAAAACTTTGTGCAATACCTGTTATGTGCAATTATTTTAATCACTGTGCAATATCCTATCCATATGCAATACACTATAATATAACAATTGGTGCTCCATGTTTACATTATATATACTTCTTGTATGTATTTTTTGCAAACATTTTCATATTTTTTGTCTTTTGTTTGTCTTGTTCTGCTACTTTTTCCAGCACTTATCTGAGAACGGCTAAGTTCGTTGTGCTGGATACAATGATAATAAAGACATTAAATCACTCTTCTATCAAACTGTGTGTCTTCTCTGTCCAAAATGTTTACATTACTGTCCTCAGATGAGTGTCCTTTGTCTTTAAGATGTAGGTGTACAGTTGAGTCCTGACCTGATATCTGGTTCTCCTGTGTTGTGCCATGTGCCTGTGGGGAGGTTGTTTAGTTTCACTTCTGTGGAGGTCTGAACACTCCTCACTGCACTGGACTGCAAACACAACTCAGCTTGTGTTTGTGTGTTTTATCTTTAGGTTGAAGCTGTTTCTGCCTGAGGGTCCTGTATGGCACAGGGATGTTATGTTCGGGGAAAACCCCTTTGGAGTTTCTCAGATACTTCAGCAACACGAGTTCAGATTTGTTTTTTCAACCTTCTCCATATAGAGGTGGCCCACAGGGGGTGATTCCTGGAATCCCTTAGCACATCTGTGCTAATGCCTGAAACAATTGTTATTATATTTGAAATGTGTGGTTGAGACAGAAGTCCAGCAGGGTAGAAATCTGATATGGAAGGAAACTGGTCCTGTCATTTAAAGACTTGTCTTTGTTTTTTGACAGTTTCTACCACCGCTGATGTAACTTTACNGACAGAAGTAAAAAGTAGGAACATTAAAGGAGATGGTGTTTTCTCCTGGCACCAGCCTCAAATGTTGAGTTGTATGTGATGTGGGGTGTTTCCAACCAGAGGAGCTAAAAAGTGGCAAGGTGTTTGACAATGTTATATGTTAAAGTGTTAATGTTGCTGCTGATAGTCAGATAGATGCTCCTCCTCTGTGTGCATGGCTTGGCCTTACCAGGGTGCAGTCTGTGCTAAAAGGGTGAATCAGTGGCTTTGTTTTTGCTAGTTAGCTGTGATTTTCTTTTTGTTGGAGCTTGTGTGGTTATGTGCTTCATAGGTGGTGCTGTCACTTAAAAGTATAGCTATTTTCTCATGATAATATGTTGCATTGAGAACAACAGTTCACCTTTGTCTGCTGGCAAACTTGTGGTGTTTGGGTCCTTGCTGAGAGCGCTGGACAGGATTGCTGTGACTTTGTGACTTTTCCACCTCTGCTTTTGTTATCTTGTTAGAACTAATGGCTGACTCTGTGGCAGTGATGAGTTCCACTACTGGTACATGATGGAGAGAGACAGCAAAATGAAGTCTTTTTGACAACACCTTTTCTTCTGGCTGTGTGAGTAAGGGTGGATCGCTCCTGCCAAGTCTGGTCAGTCTTATGTGCAAGGGCATCAATGGTGACATGAATTTGCCTCAAACTCTCACTTACTAGCTTGTTTTGTGCCTTCAGGAAGATCTGTCCTTCTCTGTGGCCTTAGACAGTGGAGTTGAATTTGAAAACTTTTGGGAATTTGTCCCATGTTGTCCGTATGGAAGGTGGTTTCTGTCATCTTCTCTTTGATGTCTGTTTCACCATAAAGCAAAGATCTCATACTCCAGTCCTCGAGGCCTACAATTCTGCAGGTTGTAGATGTTCCTCTGACACCTGGTTTAAATGAGGTCTAAAGCAGGACTCTGCAGAACGTCTTGACATGATGAGGAGGTATTTAAATAATTTCAATCAGGTGTGCTGGAGCTGAAAACCACCTGAAACATACAGGATAGTGGCCCCAAACACAAGCTGAGCAGCATGTTGTACACAGTTCAGTGCAGTGAGCAGTGTTCAGACCTCTACAGAGGAGAAACTAAAGCCGTTTTCAGACAGATGTTCCGGAATATTTGCGGACAATTCGATCCAGTCGTTAACCGGAGTTGCCTTTTCAGAGACGCCACTGTTTTGAACGCAAACACAGTCCGTCAGAATGTCCGCTCTTGTTACAAGGTCTTCAGCTGGAAAGGTTCCGGAACAAATTATGCGGACAGACTCAAAAGCGAAACGGACAAAGCCGGGAACATTGCCGTTTTTCATGGCCTGTCTGAAAGGAGCTTAAATGACCTCTACACAGATGCATGGCACAACAGGAGAGCCAGGTCTACAGGTTAATACTCTGCTGTATATCTAAATCTTAAAGATAAAGGACACTCATCTGAGGACAGTAATGTGAAGATTTTGGATGGAGAAGCCAGATGGTTTGATAGAGGAGTGAAGATAACCATGTACATTAAACAGGAAAAATCAACTCCAAATGGATGAGGTGACCTTAGATTTTATTTATCTAATACCTACAATTCAGCACAGGCTCTTCTTCCCAGGCACGTTTACAACTATTCAAACTGTGAAACATATGACTGCAACAATCTTGATAAACAAGTCACAGATAACGAGGATGGACGTAGGCGGCGGTGATCCTTCTGACTTTAAATGTTAGAAACCTGGAACTCCCAACCCACAATCAGAACTGAAGCGGCTTTTTGATTGAAATGTAAAATAGAATTCAAGACACAGAAATAAAAAGTCCAGTAGCTTTCTTAAAACTCATAGGATCGCCATGCCCTGGACAGCTGAGAGTTAGCACAGGCATATCGCCAGGTAGAAATCCTCTTTATCTGCCGGATCTCATCTGGTGACCTCATTAGACAATATTTTATTGCATGGCCACAAGATATTAAGCATGGAAATTAGCTGTCATTGTATGGCTTTGGGAATTAAATAAATAAATCATTATTGCTTTGGAATTGGATGAATAATCGGAGGGAACAGCTTCATATTGAGAGCCCACAAGATACAGAGCAAGTTCGGTAGAAATGAACAAACGGCTGCGCAGGTACTGCTTGATGGACAAATTAGATGATATTTAGATCCATCTTGGATCTCCATCTGATCTGAAGCACAAGGATAGTAAAGCACATCAAAGTAGGATAGATTTTATTACAGTGACATCCACCTTCATCCCAGGCTTCAGTACATAGTCATCATTTGAGAAACACACAGTTTGGTGTATTTGTAACTCCACACCGAGGCCTGTCACATATTATGGATATCCTTATTTCAGTGGCATTTCTCACTGTGAGCTGTGAAAAAGCGACACTCTGCCTTGTACTTTTATCTTTTTGGTGGATTCTACCTGAAGCCAACAGCAACAAGAGATCAAGTTGGTTTGAAATACAAACAGAATAAAGACATTGGACCTATTGTTCTTCATGTTGTTTGATCTCATGTGTGAGAGTGACATGTGGGCATGACATAAATGTATCCCTTTTAGCCTTCAATGATTTATTTTAATCTATTTCATCACACAGGCTGTGAACTTTAAAGAGTATATCAGAAATCTACCTGTTTTAACTGGTATTGTGTGTCAGTAGGTGGGACTTTCAGCCCTGTGACTCTTATTCTGAAAATACAATATAATAATAAACTTCACTCTTGTAAAAATGAAGTAGATGGAGGCTTATTGCTTATCTTAACATACAGTTTTTTGGGAGGTTTGAATTTTTCATTTTAAATTACTGTAATTTCTTCATCCTATAAGTAAAACATATATGGCCCAAGGCATAACCTTCATATCACACATATATTTCCATTTTACTTTACACACAAATTTTGACACAGTTTTAGATGCATTTTAAAAACACTGTTGAACTCATTCTTTAAAACACGTCCCTGTTGTTCACACACAGCACACTCAGAGCCATTATACAACCACAAGACATAAAAGGTTGATTTTGGTCTTTTTAATTTTTTTAAGCCTTTAGGCATGTGGAGGTGTGTGTGAGCGCTGATCACTTTGAAAAGCCCTTTGTTTGCTTTGGCAGCAGCTTCATCAATGTGTCTGTCTTGGATGTTTTTTTAAATATGTTAATGATTTCCTGATCATCATCAACACTTGTTTTTCTGAGTCAAGCAGGTTATTCATTGCTTCGCAGCCTTGAATGAACTGACACAGCTGATTTAACTTACAGCTATTTTAGGATTTATACAAGTCAGTTTAAACTGCATAGCTGAAATACATGTTTTATTTTGTAGGAAATGTGTTAAAGTACAGTGTCTAATCAGAAAAAAGTAGTCCAGATCCATGATGTCTCATCCTGGTCCTCGAGGGTCATTATCCTGTATGTTTTATACACCTGATTTGAATTAACAGGTGATTAACTGGCCTCGTCAGAGCTTGAGGACACTCTGGTGATTTAACCATTGAATCAGGTGTTCTAGAAATGACCGCAACCTGCAGGACAGTAGCCCACATGGACCAGGATTTGACAGTATGTTTATTTGATATATGCAAGTTTTCTATGTTGTCTTTTCCAATGAGTTGCTGCACTTTACATCTTATTTTTTTGTTTATTTAAACATCATCCAGATGCCTCCTGGCTGCATGAATGTCACTTTGAAAGTAACTCTCTTCTGTCTTTCACACAGAGTTGAACTAGCATCTGTTCATCATGTTTGTGAGCAGGATTTTAATTTGTCTCACTAAACTAGCATCATTTGTCATAAAACCCACATACACAGCTGTTGTGTTCTCACTCTAGAAGACATTGCATTGAGTGACCTTAAATTCTTGGATATTTTGCACAAGTACAGCTACGTCTTTAACCCGAATTCCTTCACTGACCTCCAGCTTCATTTAAGAAGAGCAGCTTTTTGTCCTCTAAAAGAGACATGTTGCTCCAATTTATCTGTACAAACTGGCTTTTACCCCATAACACGAGCAAATGCCCAAACAAAAGGTGTATTTAATTGAAACTGGGGACAGATTATGTGCTTGGTGATATGTTAAATTCACTTTGAGGTTGGATGGTTAATATGGGTCAGGGGTTCTAATCTGATTAAAATGCAGCCGTGCAGAGTGTGCTGATTGACTGTAGACGTTTAGACGTTAGGGCTGGTCTTGTGGGTGGGGTCAACTCATTTCAATTGTCACTCGAGAGAAAAGCCAAACGCGGGTCAGTTCAGTCTGTCTAAAGCATTTCTGATTTTAACAAGGGCTGCATGTTTTATAGAAAAGCATACAGTTGCTATAAAATAGTTGAATTCTGCAGTGACAATATCATTACTGTCAAAACTGTTGTTATTCTTTCTGTTCATTCATCATCTAGAGCATGAGTGTATGGCATTTGGAATGTAATAGCTAATTAATTACTTCTTTAATATTCATGTTGCACACACTGATATCTTAAAGAGGATAAACTTGCATGATGTGCAGCCTACATTTTTAAATAGCTTATATTACATTCTCAGCTGAAAACAGACGCGTGTTCTTCATACTTTTTGGTGGGAATTTGAGTCATATTGTTTTCTTTGGAGATAAACTGTAGCCTGTATGCACCGCACTACATGGTGGATGTGTGGTACAGGCAACATGTTCAAGTCCAACCTGTCTACTAGCTGCAGGCTGTTGAAAAAACAAGATGAGTTTAGATGTAAATATTTTACTCACATGCTCCTGTTGCTCTGAGGAGAACTTGAAGGAGCTCAAGGATAAATTTCCACCAGTCTGACACAAAAACAAACATCTCTACTTTTTTCTTCAGTTTGATTCAGTATCTATGTTGAGGAGATTCGTTGGGTTAAATGGGGGGGTTCTTGTCCAGTGGTGGGGAGGTTGTGTAATGTGTCCCAAGGACAATTACCTCCTTCCCACAATTATATATTTATATTTATGAACAATTTTTGATTTTTTGTAATGAAAAATAATGATCTTATTCTTTCTTGTGGCCTATTTTCTCTTTTTTATTGTTTGTGCTGCAGCTGGAAAACTGTAACTGATTTCCATCTACTAATACTCCTTCCTGGAGTTCGTGTAAATTATCAAATCATATCAATATGGATGTAAACATTAAGGTGTAAAGTTATTTTGTACATATCTCATGTAAATAATTTGTAAATACTTAAACATTATCCTGCTTTTTTTTTGCAGATCATGAAGGAAGTTTGTCGAGCTTTAGGTAACGCAGCTGCTGATGATAGTAAGTTATTACTGCTCAGCTCTGTGGGGACTGTGTTCTGCAGCGGCCTGGAGCCGTCCTACCTGATAGGCCGTCTGTCCACCGACCGCAGAAAAGAGAGCAGCCGCATCGCAGACGCTGTACGGTAAGAAGTCCTTCCACAGTAGAATCTGACTTATAATTATTCTTGATAAAAGTTTCACCGTACTGTCACCCCTTTAGGGACTTTGTGTTAGCATTTATCCACTTCAAAAAACCCATTGTGGTGGCCATAAACGGGCCGGCCCTGGGTCTGGGGGCTTCCATCCTCCCTCTCTGTGACCTTGTTTGGGCAAGTGAGCGAGCCTGGTTTCAGACACCATGTGCAGCCCTCCACCTCACCCCCTCTGGATGCTCCTCCTACACCTTTCCACAGATTCTGGGTGTCGCTCTGGTGGGTCCAAGTATTTGCTGTTCTCCCTGATCACATGTTTCCTCTTGTAATCACTTGAATAACCCATGTTGACCCAAATTAAAGATTAAGGACACATTGACACACTTTGCTTTGTTGCAGGCCAATGAGATGCTGTTCTGTGGAAGAAAACTGACGGCACAGGAAGCATGCAGTCGAGGGCTGGTGTCACAAGTCTTCTGGCCAACCACATTTAACCAAGAAGTAATGCTGCGTGTGAAGGAAATGGCCTCCTGCAGTGCTCTGGTGGGTCCTGATCCTAACAACCCTGAGAGCAACATTGTTTAAGAATTAGCACATAAGCCATTCTACTCTGTGTGTTCTGCAGGTTTTAGAAGAGTCCAAATGCTTAGTGAGGAGCATCCTCATACCAGTTCTAGAAGAAGTGAATGAAAAAGAGTGCCAGATGTTGAAACAGCTGTGGTGTTCAACCAAAGGACTGGAGGCTCTCTTCAGTTACATTCAGAATAAAACCCCTGAAAAGTAACAGTCCATATCCAGGAAGTTAAAACCTGTTTATCTGATGCTTCCTGCAGAAGGATGTTCAGGATGACGATGCTGTGATTTACGACTTCACTGAAGGCCTCTTCATCAGCTGGGAAGATGTTTGGGGAGTTTTTCTCCCCAAGAGCAAAATTAATTATTTCATGATTTTCTTCCATCACTAAAGTGTTTTATTTGTTCCTCACTGTCCCAAAGTTTCTGTTATCTAGTTAGAAAGTCAAAGAGCAAATGTCCAAATACGTGTCACTGACAAACAAGGAGGGACAGAGTGATTCTGCACTATCGTTAGGATGTATGAAATCAATCTATGTCTGACTGCACAGGATGTGATAACAAACAATAATATATAAATATATATTTATTTTAAGATTAGAAAAGAATTGCTTTATGTTTATAAGAGATATTTAGGATTTTCTTTTGATGAATTACAGTATGTCTTGAGTTCAGGCGTAAACCAAAGTGTCGTGTGAGGGGTCACATGTCCTTTACATGCACAATCACCCCCCACCCCCCATAAAAATAAAGAAAATAAACTTCCAAAAATGTTCATAATATTTAAGTAAATTAGTTCCAGTCCCTGCGTGAGAAAACACAGAAGTTACTATGAAACAATGACCGACAGCTGTTCTTATTTTACACCTTATTCCTCTGTGGAAGTCTTTACTACATACAAGATCTACCTTCCAGTACCAATATTCAATTTGTCACCAACAATCACCAAAAAATTGTTCTAATCTGTGAAAGTGAATTAAGTTTAAAGCTGCCTGATAACTTCCTGAAAGACGAGCTGTTCTCATAATGTGAACATTCTGCAGGAGCACAACTTCTCTTTGATTTATTAACTAATTATTTTGTTCTTTATATTTACCAGATGGATTTGTTTAAATTAAAATTTTATGATTGTTTAAAAAAGGCAGATAGAAACACTAAAGTCTTAAGTAAAATTTGTCCATAAATGTCCATGAATAAATAAAAAATTTGTCCACATCACACAATTTTGCCCATATTTGGAAAACCTGACACAGTCGTGTTCGTTCGTGAAGCAGTTTTGAGTGACGATAATCATTATGTGAAATGTGTGTTCCATTCAAGAAAGTAAATCATGATTGTGTTGCTGTTACTCGACTCTTATTTTCTAGTTGTGAATTTTGGGGGCTTGTAAAAAAAAAGATATATATAAAGATAGATATATTTTAATTTGCTTGGTCCTAAACTATCAGGAAAAATGAAACATTTGTGTCATTTGAGTCAACATTGTTCTATCTGCATGTGACAAGAGAAAAAAAATCAGGAAGTTGTATATTTTGCGATGTGTATTATATTTAGGGATCTATTTTGTTTTACCAAAGTGTACATGTATGTAGGTCTACTTTTTGTAACTAACTGCATGTAAGATATTGTAAAAACGTGTTGCCCGTCTTGTTATCTGGTATTTTAGAAATTGTTTCATACCAACATTGTAAGTAATGTCAGATACATTGACGGTTTATTTTTGTATTTATTTTAGCGAAGCACTGCTTTCTATTTCTTTTTTATTCCCCCCAAAAATCTCTGATGGTCAAAAATGGTCAAGGAAGAAGAAACGGCATATAAAACACTTATTGATGGAATGTTTATTTATCCTTCTCTCATCATCAAATGATTTAATTATAGGTTATCAAAGGCATGTAGAATATTTATCATTGATAGTTATTTATTCTGTTAACTAAAATGTGATAGAAAAAGAAAGTTATTTTGAATGTTTTGTTCCTTCATCTAAACTTCTGCTTTACTGGTTATTACTTACACCCCATTATTTATTTTTAAATGAGCGTAATCTGGACAGATTTCTTGTCTGTGAGTTTATTTTCCAACCACCATATTGGTAATGTGTGTATTTTACCAGTCAAGCGGTTCTTTTTTCCTACGTTTTCTGAAAGCACACCTTGATGTGCCTTTAAAGTGTCTGTCAAAATGAATCCATACATTGTGATGGTGAGAGTGATCTTAATTAAAAGACCAGTACTTCTGCTGTTATTTTGTTTGTTTGCTTCTTGTTGTTATAAACATTCAAGTGTCTTCATGCTGTTCAGCTCTACCCTCCTGATTGGGTAACTTCACATTTATTTGTGCACATACGTCAACATCAAAACAGCTAAATGTGAACAAATCAGCAATCTAAATGTTGTAAACCCAATGCTGGGGGTTTATAGAAAACATTCATATTAACCCGACATAAAATTTAAGGAAGTATGTATTTGGTTTTTGTTATTAAAATGCTTCTTGGCAGTAAATCTGGTACCGGTGAAAAGCTTGTTTATTTCCCATAAATGGTGCCAAATGTATAAGGAAAATAAATGTGTGTCAAGCTAGTGTTCTTGTGTTGTTTCACAAACAACCTGCCAAAATTTTGGCAAGTTTTTTCATGGCTGCATGCAGCCAAATCTGCTGCTCAACCCACAAATGCCTTTTCTTTACAAATAAAACGGTATTTCATTCGTATCCGATTTACTGCCAAGAAGCATTTTTACAATAAATAAATAATCCACTAAATACAAACTCCTTCACTTTTTGCTTCAAAGATGAAATATGTGAACTGGAAAGTGACTCTTGTGACCAAATGATAGCTGATTACATTCACAAGGTTGGTTAGATATACCCTGCATGGTGGAGCAGTGGGTAAAACCGGGCTGGGACCTTTCTGTGTGGGGGGGTTTTCTTCAGGGACTCCAGCTTCTTCCCACAAACCAAAAACATGCATGAGGCTAATTGGTAACTCTAAATTGTCCCTAGGTGTGTGTGTGTGTGTGTGGTTGGTTGTTTAAATGATCCTGTGATGGACTGACCTGTCCAGGTGTAACCCCACCTCACACCCAAAGACCACCAGAGATAGACACCAAATACCCACGACCTTGAAAAGGAATAAGCAGGTATGATGAATGACCAGTTCCTTTTAACATGTAACAAAGTGGGTTTAATCAGATGACACATTCTTCTATGTGACCAGTAGAGAAACTATTTTAATACACATCTTATAAAAACCACCAAGCTTGATTAAAACTATTCCTCTGATTATTTCCACTAAGTTAAGTCAGACTTATTTAGTCTCTTCATTTAAATGTTTTCCAATCCTTGGGGCACACTGGTCTGCAAATTTCACCGGCATCGCTGCTTCAAAACACTCAATGTAATTAATTACCTGAACAGCTTGTCACCAAGTTCTCCTGAAGCAAAGTCTTCAATTCAAAACAGATGTGGAAAACATCTAAACCATGCGGAGCAGTTTGCCCTGAGGAGGACAGGGATAAGCTGCTTTCTTTCAGAATCTCCTTTTTTTTTCGTAAGTTCCAACAGCTTTTCTTTCATCTTCATCCATCACGTTGGAAGTGTCACATCCCAGTCTTAAAGTGCCTGTATAGGTTTTTATCCCATACTGGTGTACCTAAACACTCCAACTCTGGTTTTAGAAGAGATAAAAGATGCAGTAGTAACTGTGGTGTAAAAAAAAAAGAATCTCCCTATTTGATGAATCACCTTTATTGGCCACTGCGTTCCGACTTGCGGTCTTAATCAATGCTATCCTTAATGACAACAGAACAGTTTCTTGAGCTAGTGCTAAAGTTCTCCAGTGAATCTTACAAAAAATTGACAGAGTATTTTTGGAGTGGAGTTTGGTGATAAACTGAGAAAAAAAATGGTAAGAACAACATCATGTTTATTAAATATCTACCACCTTCAGAAAAAAGAAGGAAGATTCAGCATAAATTAGTTTAGCAAAATAAAATCTAGTTTTTAGTGACGAAAGAGACATAGATCCGACTCTCCTGTCGTAACAGAGATACAGCAGCTGGACTATAGGATGTCATTATTTTAATGTCCCAGTATCTGAATTTGAACTGTAGAGCCGGTCAGAAAGCCGGCGATATAACTTTGTTTTTTCAGACTCCCTCTTTGGGTCCTTCTTTCAGCCTCTTTTTCATTTCTAGTGCGTGCTGCTTGCTGCGTTCCCGCTTTTCCAGTCTCTATCAAGTGGAAAGAACACATACAGAAAAAATAATAAAGCAAAAGTGTGTTCGCTGAATAGTTCTATTTAACTCCCAAAACGGCAAAAATAAATAAAACGAGCAACGGACCTCTTTCTTCAGGCAGTGACGCATGGCTCGGTCCAAGTCGTTACATGTGCCAAAGAACTTCAGGACATTGTGCTGATGGAGACATGAAAGAAGATGATGGACTTTCATTCTTCAAGACTGTTAAACATGACAACACTGACAAAATGATGTAGAAAGCTACATACCTCCTTGTGGCACTGCTTCAGGACGTTTATTAGTTCGTTGCACTCGTCTGTGTGCAGGTGAGGTGAAAGGTCAGAGTGCATTATGAGTTAAGGACTTATTCAACTTCTGCAGCTGTACTGAAATCCACAAACAAGAGGAACACTGAGCATAAGCACACAGTTCCAAACATTGTTTCTCTTATAAAATGTTCTGCATTTTAAAGAAGGTAAGTCAATATCATCAGAGGTCTTAAGGATACTAATGCCTCCCCAGCCCTCTCCTTGTTGTTCTGTCATTGTGATGATGGAGTTTCCAGTAAACACTTACCTGCTGACAGAAAACACCTACAGTTACTGTGACGTTTTAGAGGAATCGGTTCATAAGACTAAACGTGGTTATCTATTATGACAATGAACGTTACCTACCAGTGGAAACGTGTTGTCATCTGTGAGCTGTTCCCGCACACCTTATGAAATGTCACATTAGCTAATGGCTAAGCTTGAGCTAACTGTATATGTAAACACATAAGCAACTT
Organism: Pachypanchax playfairii; assembly: GCA_006937955.1. NCBI lineage: Eukaryota > Metazoa > Chordata > Actinopteri > Cyprinodontiformes > Aplocheilidae > Pachypanchax > Pachypanchax playfairii. The sequence continues at coordinate 2,126,104 of SSNP01000035.1, forward strand.
AACTGTAATAATTTGTCCATTCGACAATTCGTTTTTGTTTTCTTTCTTCTTTCCGACAATTTACTTAACTTTCTATAACAGCCTGCCCTGTTAACAAAGTATTTCTAATTTACCAAAAACAATCTAACCTCCTTTGACATCAGGAAGCCGGAGGACGTGCTGGGCGCGTCATCACGCTTTTGTAACTGTTGACGGTAACAATTGAATGACAAACACCAACAGCGAATCAGCGTCCTGGTTTTCATTCGATTCACCAATGCTTAGCGGTCTTTTACAAGAGGCGGGACTTATGGTAGCGGACGTAAATTGAAAGAGTGCAGGATATGACGCAGGATGTGGTTTAGGCAATGAGTTTATATTAAAAATTAAATTAAATATAACTTCAGTGGGTTAAGGCCATTGATAAAAAAAATAAATATATATTTTCTTTATTTTCTATTTACTGTGAATGCTTTATACTAATGTATTGAATATGTATTGAATTCTGTGTTAACGTGTCATTTTATATTTACAGATTTGAGGGATTTTACCTGTTATTTATGTTGTGTATCATTATTTTTATCTACATACACTTTTACTTTATAACATAAATACTTGAATATTGTTTCTGTTGTTGTTGTGCGTTGTAATACCTAAATCCATAACAGGAGTGTTTTTTCTACGTTTTTTTTTTATTTTTTATGCATAGTGTGTGTTTTACTTTGTATTGATATTTTTTGGTATTTTTATCACTGACATAAGCGCTTGTTGTACCAGAACTAATACCGCTCCAACACAGGAGGTGGCGCAACAGTTTAGACGGGCAGCTTTTTCTCAGTTTCTGAGTGGTTGATTCATCTTCCGTCCATACTGGCGGTTTGTTTGGTTTGTTTCTTTACAAGCCTGTTGAAACATTTCGGTTTAAGCCATAGTTTTTTATTTCTATTATCATTATTATTTGTGGTATATTATTAAATCCAGTTTTTAGCACATCGGCTAAATTTTGATGAAAATGGGTGAGTCTGCGGCATGTTTATTACGGCGACTTGTTCGACGGATACCGACTCAGATGCTCAAAACAACGGTGGAAAAATGGGACCGTCTGACTGCAGCGCAGCGTCAATCTGTGGATTTCACATTGCCAAAATTTGAAATAACACAAATGTTAATCGCTATCTGTGAGGTGAGTGGAGTTTAGTAATGAGATACAAAAAGGCAACTGAACTACTGCTTTTATTTCCTGAAATTCAATAAATCCACTCTCATTTTAAATAAAGTCGTCTCGGTTTTGATAAGTTGACATTCCTGTGAATGTTTATATTTCATTGTTGTATTTTTCTTCCAAGGAAAACGAATTCACAACGAAGCACATTACGGAACTCGAGATGTTATGTGAGTATATGTTGTTGACAGTCGGTTTCTTTGGGTTTAAAATAACGACAGGGGAAATCAGTCAGATGAATAACTGCTATACGTGTTAATTATCCAGTTAATTATACAGTTTTTACTTAAAAACGAACACAAAGGATAATATGTCTAGAATAAAAAGGAAGCCTTAGGACTTATATAAATATTGTGAAAGAATGATGTGAAGATATGAGCTTCTTATCCACAAGAAGTTCTGTTAGATGGCAGAATGTACCATATTTAAACTTGGTAATGATAAACAGATGCAATTGCAGTGAATCTTTGGACAGCCAGATGCACAAGTGACTTTTGTTTATTCATTTTAGATGTTCTTGAGAATCCAAACCAGGGGATGTGGTACACCTTCCAGCTTATGGACCCAGAAGGTAAATTTAAATAATTTATTATCAAAGCGTCTACAGTTAGAATGTTAATCCAATCTAATTGTTGCTGCTGATTTTTTTTTGTTAATAATTAAAAATAACCTGATTGGGTTTGAGTTTATTTACAATGATATATATTTTTTACATTTCAGTGATAAATAAATTAGATTTATTATAATAATAATAATTATTATTATTATTAACCGTGTATTTGTTTTTTTCCTCCCACTGCAGTTCTGCTGATCTTGAACATAAGAATATTGCACTGTTGCTTTGATTAATCATTTACTTTTTATTTGCATTTTTTTTTTCATTCCAGTCCTCATTATACAGTAATCCTTAAAGCTACAGTATGTAAGAATCAGACCTTGTTGTCAAATTCAAATCCTGCAAAGTCTGTTCTCAGCCACTCACCCCCTCCCTGATTTTTCTGTTGAGTTACCAGTTCTGATGTTGATTCTCATTTTGTTTCTCTTGTATTTGTTCAATTTTTTGGGAATATCTGAAGGCCTATTTGTTCAGCATTGATTTTTCCTAAGAGCGTTTGAATGCGCCATCACGTGCAGCTCGGCTGCTCAGTTGGAATGATGCCGTCGTGGCTCGTGTAGAAAACTTGGCAGCCTTGCAGACTTACATGTGATTCGTTATGGAACCAGGAAGTCTGGACGTGTAAATAATGATTCCGGTCCGGGCTAGCTTTTTTAAAATAACCAAAACTAGCGACCACCCAGCCGCCTGAGATTGAGATCTGTTATAATGTGACTTTATTTTCAACATTGGTGGGACATTAGACTGTTGAGTATTTCACTGTTAAATTCTTACATACTGTACCTTTAAGCTGGAGTTTAAAACATAAATTCTGATAAAAGTTTGTCAAGATTTATCAATTATTATTGTTATTGCTATTGTTATTCTGTTTCTAGATGATGCTGATAGTGTTGAACTGACACAGTTTAAGGAACAATTCAAATCCCACCTGCATGAACTCATGAGAAACGTAAGCCTGTTGTTCCTTTTGTTCATATTGCTGCATTTCACTTAACTTTGGAAACATATTTATATCTAACACATCACATGGAATCTAAAGATTTCCTTTTATGTTGCAATAAAGGTGTCGGTGAAAATCAAGAAGCACACGGATGAAGGTGTTTGGATCCGAATTGCATGGGGAGATAGCTTTTCTCGGCCCAACCACCTGAAACCAACATACGTCGTACATTATCTCCAGACGCCGTATGTTTTTGTGAGCAGTTTGACTTCGAAGCAGAAGCCCCTGCTCCTGCAGGTGAGAGACCAGCTCCAGGCTGCTGTTCTGTTTGTGTCTTTCCATCACCAAACAGAAAACAACATTTGTTGCAGGCTTTGACTCTGTCTACTAGACATCAGGCAATTAAAGATGCTAACCTAAGTGGACGGACGCTTACTGCCATGAGGGACCTGCTGATGAGACAGTATCAACAGGTAAACCTCCTGCTTTTTATTTCTAACCATTTCTTCTATGTTGGGGGTGTGTTCAAGTGTTTCTAGTGTGTTTATTTGAGATGTTTTTCAATTCCCTAGGTGTTTCCAACAAAATATCCCAGTCCTCTTACAGAGAACGATCAAAGTGTCTCAAGTACGTATATGATCATCTCCAGATCTTTGGTTTAGTTCTCCATTATGACTCTGTATTTGGTTTACTTAGACCAGAACATAGAAAAAGAACAAGCTGAGGCTTCTGCAAATCGACGTCGCATGGCCGGTGAAGCCTTTGGTGATGGGACATTACCTCAGCTACAGTCTGCAGTGTACAAGGTTTCCTGACACAGTAGAAACATTTAAAACATAATTAAATCATCACTCTGTTTTTTTTTTTATCTGAATTACATTCATCTTCCTTCAGCTGGAAACTAAATTCAGAGATCCTGCTAATAGGATCATGACGGAGCGAGAGGAAACCTTCGGATGTGTTGTTAAATTTTCAAGCACTAACCTCCTGGAGTCACTCAGACACTGCGCATCTTCAGGTACATGAGAAGGATTTTTATAACTCTTTAATGCAGAGAACAGAATGTTTCTTATTACTGGCAGCTCCATATTTACCCACAAGAGGGCGCACACTCACTGGACAGAGCACAAAGCGTCACTCCTCTTAGTTTAATAGACACTTAAAACAGCTCAACAGTTTCTTTTAGTTGCATTTTAACTTCTCTTCCTCTCATAAATGCAGAAGAAATAGAAACTGAGATGTTTAAGATATTTGTATACACACGTGTTTTTAATGAGTTGACTCTGCTGAAACTTAGACTGGTGATTTATTAAGTTTAAGGCCCATTAAATCCAGTAATATTTATGATTCTATGACTGACCATTGACTATGTGTTTGTCTTCTTTTTCAGGAATTGCCTCGACCCCAGTCACACCCCTGCTGTCGTCTATTCCATTAAAAGGGAGGAATTATTTTGTCATCACAGACAATGCTCCGGGTGCCTCCTCACAAATGCGCCAGGCTGATTGACTGAACCGCAGCTCAGATTAATCACAGCTCTTCAGTCTTACTACTTCAGTAAAACAGTCCAGCACTGATCTGTCAATATCATTCTGTCGGATTTGTTGAGGCATCACATGAAAAGTCTGGAATTCTGCAGATTAGTTTTTTCTTTTCATCTTATTTTACATTTTATGTCTCCAGATGTAAGAATGCAAAATGCAGTTTGTATTTGCAACTTTGTTTGTATGATGGGAAGATCACAAAGCTTCTCCCAAGTAAATATTTTGTACATTTTGTAACTTAAATGTGTTTCTTTATATTTCTCTTTGTCTTTTATTATTTTAAATAAAGTATAACAAGTAATTTGCACTTTTGAATTGAATGAAAGCTGCTGCGAGACAATGAGACAAGAATTAGTCTAATCAAAATAAAGCAGGACTGATAAAGAACAGAAGGTCCCATAGGAAAACAGAATTAATTATAAGCAGATTAAGGATTGTCATTGTAACCTGAATAGTTTGCTATTTTTATGGGGAAGCATCCCACTGGCCACTGCAATCAGTGTCAAGAAAATGACACAGTGGAACATGTATTAATGATAATGAGGACATGCAAAAAAGGAAGTATGTTACTGTTGGTCTGTAGAAAAAGGACCATATCAAATTAAGCAGGTCGTGGGAACAATAGTCATTGTCATTTGTTGTGGCCAGTCCATGTAATTATCTGATGCAAAATTAAATCAGTATAAACACCAAGGACTTAAATGACACACCTCTTTATTTATTTTTATTTTTTTGCTATTTGTTTTGGGGGGTAGTTTTAGATGCCTCAAATATTCCTGACTAGCAGTTTTAGAGATGTTTTTACTGATTTGTCAAACTGAAATAGTCATGACAGCTGTCAAATCCAGAAAAAAATATTGAGATCTACTGGAAAAAAAAAAAAGATTTATTCCTTTTAAGACCTCAGGAGGAACAACGTTAGTGGCAAACTAACACCAGAAGGTGGCGGCAACTAAACTAAGAGAACAAAAAATACCAAAATAAATCCAAAGAAGAAGAAAAAGAAGCCTTTCAGTCAAAGCGGAGGGAAGTTATTTATTTGACGCTGCTGTATCTGCGGCTCACTGCCAAACACCCAGAATGGACTGTCAACACAGAAACATGGCTACCTCTGCGGCGACCACAAATTATAAAGATAACACGACGACAGACAATTTAAAATACCACAGAGAGTCTCTGTCGCAGTGTCAGGAAATAATAAAACCCACCGTCATGGAGCTGACCAAAGAAGTGAGGACGAACATCCTCTGCACCGTGGAAGGATGTGGCAAGATTCTCCCCAACACACCTGCGCTGAACATGCATCTCGTTAAATCGCACAGAATAAAGGTAAAAGCTAATTAAACCCTCTTTTCTGTATCATCTTAACGAAACCGCAAACAACTTGGCTAAGACACCCCAAAATGAAAACGCAAGTCATTCAGCTTCGTGATACTAAATAGTTGTAACGGTTGATGAAACTCCGTTTCGTTTTGGAAAATGATTAATAGTTTACGTTTAACCGACTAGCTACAACAAAGCTAGCTTAATTTGCTATCAGTTATTATCTTAAATCACGTGACTGGTGTCAAACGCGTTTACTCATTACAATTGTTTCAGTGAAAGGGAGTGTTGTTTCATGAGGGAGTGGCACTGTAGTAACAGTTACGGTACTTTATTCTTTAAATACTGCTTCACAAATCTCAGTGATTTGATTTACTTGATGCCAGACGAGATAAAGTTCAACTATGTTGTTGATAAAAGTGTCTGAAATGAGGGTTCAGCCTCTGCTGCTACTCCTCCACATCGAAAGGAGTCAGCTGAGGTGGTTTGGGCATCTGGTTAGGACTCCTACTGGTTGTCTCCCCAAGGAGGTTTTCTGGGTACGTCCCACTAAGGAGACCATTTGGGCCGACCCCAAATCCACGTGTGTGTGTGTGTGTGTGTGTGTGTGGGTTTGTATTTCTGACCTCCTGGGGACCCGTTTCCTGACTTTTACTATCTTTCTGGGGTCCGAGGGTTCTTGTGGGGACCGAAGCCTGGTCCCCATGGGGGGGACTCCCCTTTTTAGGGTTAGGGGTTAGGTTTATAGGTATGGTGTGAATAGAGTTTTAGTTAGTCTTAGGGTTAGTTATAGATCAGTAATGGTTAAGGTTAGGAAAAGGGTTTGGGTTAGGTATAAATCTAGTTACTAAAATCAATGGAAGTCAATGGACGGTCCCCATAAGGATAACAAAACACACTTGTGTGTGTGTGTGTGTGTGTGTGTGTGTGTGTGTGTGTGTGTGGGTTTGTATTTCTGACCTCCTGGGGACCCGTTTCCTGACTTTTACTATCTTTCTGGGGTCCGAGGGTTCTTGTGGGGACCGAAGCCTGGTCCCCATGGGGGGGACTCCCCTTTTTAGGGTTAGGGGTTAGGTTTATAGGTATGGTGTGAATAGAGTTTTAGTTAGTCTTAGGGTTAGTTATAGATCAGTAATGGTTAAGGTTAGGAAAAGGGTTTGGGTTAGGTATAAATCTAGTTACTAAAATCAATGGAAGTCAATGGACGGTCCCCATAAGGATAACAAAACACACTTGTGTGTGTGTGTGTGTGTGTGTGTGTGTGTGTGTGTGTGTGTGTGTGTAGAACATCACCTCATGTTGCAGCCTGATAATACACTGCTGTTTAATCAGCATCTTGATATGGCACACCTGTGAGGTGGGATCAGTACTGCTCACTATTACAGATTTAAACAGATTTTTTAACAGTATCTGAGATTGTTATTTTGTGTATGTATTAAAGTGTTTTAGATCTTTGAGTTCATCTCATAAAAAAGCAAAAACAAAAGTGTTGCGTTTGTTTTTGTTCAGTGTAAAACACTCAAACACAAGTATTCACGGACCAGCCAGTTTTATTGTTATTTTAATAAAGTATGTGAGGTGTTATTCTGTTTGTGTTGAAATGTATTTTGATCTGTCTGAAGTTCATTTGGAAAAAAAAGATATATTGATCTAACTAGGGTCTTTAATTAATGAAAGCATTTTGCTGTAGCCACACTATAGATCGATAACACTTTATTTGGCAGCATTTCATAGCAGCAGCATCAAATTATAAAGGTCAATAAAAAATCTTCTAAAATAATGATGACACATTTGAACCAGGATATGTTCAGTCACCATTACATAAAAAATATTAACATAACAGTTTGTTTTATAAGGGAACTAAGAATTGTGGTTAAATGGAAAGATTCCCAAACATTAAAACTGAATAACGTAATTTGACTCTTTGGATTTTATGTCTAAAAAAACAAGAGAAACATTAAATACTTTGTTACAGCAGAAGCAGTTAAAGCTACTGGCCCAAAGTCTCTCTCAGGCTCTGTCCTCTCTGGATGGGGCTTTTTAGTTGGAGGCTGTAATTTACTGTTTCCTTTTCGTGAATGAAGTTCTTTGCTAGCTAAGGTAGTCTTTTGTCCTGCAACAGACTAAGCTCTTTGTTTAAAATAAGTGAATGTCTGAATGTGAATTAGCTCAATGTGGGCAGAGAAACGAGATCGTTTACAGGCCCAGTAAACTCTGGTTTGTTCAGAAGAAGCTGTTTGGATGATGTGGATCAGGTTCAGACTCAAGCACAGTCTTTGAAAGCTACTGTAAATTATATTTATATTCAGTTATTATTAATTGTACTGTTTTGATTTTTGGTGCATTTTAAGGTTGAGAAGATAAACTCCCAGTTCTCTTCTCTGTAAAATGATTGTCAGCAGTGAGGATGATGTTCCAGTTCTTAAATCCTGTGAATTATTCATGGAATCAGACTGGAGATCGAGTAGTTTTGAACATTAAATCTACAGTATACATTTCAACATCATATCTTAACCGCATCACTGCACAACAGCAGTTCATACACCCATTAGTCATCATTAATGTCTCTCACCATTTTTTATTAGATTTGACATAATTTATTTCTGTTTGTGCAAACAGCCACTTAAAGACTTTTTATACCACTAACAGAACTGTTTAGGCTTGACTCTCAGCTGTCTTTAAATCCATAACCTCTAACAGCGTGGAGAAGCAGGGTGCAGAGGCCATTACTCTCACTTATCACTGGATTCTGCTGCTTCTCAGAGACAATAAATGATCCTCAGAGTCGCTGTTTAAAGGCTGTGAAGGAGCTCAGATGTAACACAGACCATAAATCCTGACTTGTCTTATCTGCTTGCTGATGACAAATATTGTCTTGACATCACGTTAGCTTGAACCTACAAGCATATGATGACGTAGCCGAGGCAGTACATATTTTTTCGAGATGGGTTTGTTAATTACTAACTTTTTTTCTCTTAAGACAAAAGGTGTTTAGGTAATGAATCAAGTTGGTCTGGTCTTGCCTGTTGTGAAAGTGTTGCATGCATCCAGTGGAGCTGCTTCCACTCATAATACTAGTTGTAGAGTTTTAGATTGTAGTCTTGTTGTCCTAATGGAAATATCAGCAAATTTTGCGTGGCCTGATAGTTTATTGATAGGATCCCCATTAGCGCAGCTTAAGCTGCCGCTATTCTTCCTGGGGTCCAGCAGTAAATACAAATTAAAACAGCAATATGTATAAAAGCATTACAATTCGAACAAGAAAAAATACATAAAAAGCCACTTCAATTTGTTTTGAACTTGATGTTTGTTTTATATGTGACACACATAATGGGACCTTTACAGTACAATAGATTATCAGCTTCAATGTTGTGTGTTTGAGTGAGATTACAGATATTTAAGACGTTTAACTTTACAAACGAACTCAACAGCACTATAACTTCTATGAATATAAATTCTGTTATTCTTAAAGACTTCTTACTGTGAGTAAATATGCTTAAACGTTATCTCTATGTTTTAAATGCATGTACCTTCTCTTTGTCTTTTTCTCCTTCAGGATGGTCTTATAAATCCTACAGTCAGAAAAGAGATGAAGGGATCTCAGAAACTTTACTGCTGTCCTATTGAAGGTTGTCCACGGGGTCCCAACAGACCTTTCTCCCAGTTCTCCCTGGTTAAGCAAGTAAGTGTTGTTCATGTGCTTGAATGAAACAGCATACATTTTATATAAAAAAGTATGGCAGTTTTTATTTAAGGTCCTAAATATTTAAATGTACAAATGGAAATTTAATTGCGGTATAGTTCATGTTATAGTTATTTGTTTTCTACCATAGAAACATTTTTCATTGATCCAGAAGGCACTAAGGGCTGTTAAATAGTATGAGGAAGTTTCCTTGTATAGAAATTTGTCATTTTAAATATGTTATTGCAATTAAATCTTTATACCTTTTTTTGGGGTCATGAAATCTTTTGAAGATTCAAATTGACTTATTTTAGTAGTTTAAGGCTGTTGTTTTCTACAGACCAGTTCTCCCATAACATGAAAATCAATCACTATATTTGGTTTGTCTCTCCAAAAATCTCTTTGACTGGGGAAAGGATACTTGCAGCAGATGCAGAGGGTTGCAGGGTGTGAGTCTTTGCAGATTGGGCATGATGAGTTACACTTCATGGATCATTTTGGGATCTTGGGAATGTAAAGACTGAGCCAACGGCTTGGCATGTGTGTCTAGCTGTTCCTGTGCAGGTTTTTCAGCGTGGTGAGGCCTTACTATGGGGAAGTAGAAACAATCAGGCTGTGCTGTTGCTATAAAACTGTTCTTGTTCAGCAACAGTATGTAGGTGGGTGGTATCTGTATAAATACCAGAACTGGGACTGGGCGATATGGCTTAAAAATAAAATCTCAGATTTAATTTTTTCAAACTTGGTTTCCAATTTTTTCTGATTTTTTTCCTACTTAAAGCAACAAGTACAAACAACGGACAACTTTAAGCGACCTCTTCAGTGATTGTTCTCCACCGTATCTCTTTCCTGTTATTTGCGGTGCCTTGTGCAAACGATTTGGCTATAGTTAGCTGTTTTTAGCTGAGGTTTGTTGGTGACTGCTGTGTTTGTTCGTCTCAGAGAGACTGGCGTTTTTCATGTTCAGCTGGATGTCTCTGTTTCAGGTGTTAGAATGAGTTTGTGATGCTGCTGCCTTTAACTGCGATGGGCTTTAGGCAAATGTTGCAGCATGGGGTCTCTTGCTGCACGTCTGTCACAGCAAACCATGTGAAATAAACGCTATGTAAACTCCGAGGAGCCAAAAGGCGCCACTACGCAAAATCTTCAAAAAATTTGAATTCATTTAATCGATTTATCGCCCAGGCCTAACCAGAACCAAGAATTACCCAACAGAACATTGCTTAGTTATGTGATGATTATTGTGTTTATGTTCACCTGTCAGCTTTGTTTTTTGTAAGCGTTGTCATAAACTTTCTGCTTTAATGTCTATCATTTTAGCACTACATGAAGATGCATGCAGAGAAAAAACACAAGTGCTCCAAATGTAGCAATGGCTACAGCACAGAATGGGACCTAAAGAGACACGTAGAAGACTGTGGGAAGACCTACCAGTGTACATGTGGCTGTCCTTATGCGAGCAGGGCTGCTTTGCTGTCACATGTCTACAGAACAGGTCACGAAATTCCAAAAGAACACAGGTACGTAGACCAAATGCAGCTTTATTGAACTCTTCTTTGTTTTCTTTGTGGTGAACTGAAGTACTGACTGGTTTATTTCTTTGCAGAGTTCCTCCAGTAAAAAAGCGAAAGATGGAGAAACACTTAAGTGACTCTGAAAAGATGAAGGTCAATGATTCAGCTGTTATGCCGGCTACTAACGAGCTAACAGAGACTGGGCTCCCATCTGATTCAGCTGTGTACATCCTGGATCCAGCTAACCAGAGCTCCAACCCCCACAGGAGTCTTCAGAAGTTACTCCTACCGAAGCCTAAGTTGGCTTTGGTCAGTGTTCCTGTGATGCAGTTGGCCCATCTGCCCGTCCTGCTTCCATCTACAGAAAGTGGAGCTCTGAGATCTGTAGTTCTTGCAGTGGATAGTCAAGGCTCTGTCAGCACACTTCAGCTGCTGCCCCAAACCATGGGAGCAGTGGTACCCCAACTAGATGGGAAAAGTTTGGGTTTTGAGAATAGCATGACTTCTCGCTTGAGTCAGGGGCCCATTAGCACAGGGGTTCAGGTCAGTCTGGATTCTGTGAGTTCAGACGAGTCGGCCAGCAGCATGACTGGAGAACGAGGAAAGAGCACCTCAACCAACATTCAGACAGATAAATCGTACTTGTCGAAGCTGCCCACGGGGGTGGGAAGTGGGGAGGAAATAGGTTTGTGTTCTATGGGGGAATCCTCAGTTTCATCCTGCGCTCAAACAGACATCAGCGTGAGTGCCCAAGTCCTCCTGCCAGTTAGTGTTGAAACCCAGACATTTTTCTCTCGAGCCAAATCCACATCATCCGTTGGCGCGCAGACAGACGGCCAGTGTCTGAGCCAAATAACTTCCCTCTCCTCATCCGAGCTCCCTTACAAAACCAGGCAGACACAGACATACTTTGCTATGCCACAGTTAGAGGAGAAGGCTCAGGATCAGGCTATTATGTGTTCTGATCTATTCAGTAATGAGTCTCTTAGTGTTTCCACCCAAACAGCCTTAGACATAAATCACAACCTTAGTGCTTCAGAGAGAAATCTGTATGAAGATTCAAAGTCGGTGGGTGGTATGTGTTTTGGGGTGCAGACACATGAGCTTAGTTCAAACAACATGGCAGATAACCAGACCCAAACTATTACACTTCTAAATGACCTTGAAAACATTCTGTCTGGCAGTATGTCGAGTCACCAGGTCCTTGCAGAGGCCTCTGCAGGTTGTGGATCAGGTCCCGACTCGGTTCAGGAGCAGAACAATGGAATAGACTTTGACTTTGAGGAGTTCCTCAATGCTGTGCACATTCAGACACAGACTGAGGAGAGTGAACTGGGAGTACTGGGTGGTGACACTCCACTGGAGTCTCTGGACATTCAGACACAAACAGATTTCCTCCTTATGGACGAGTTGGACCAAAGCGAGGGACAAAGTCGAACCCAAGCCAGTGACCTTGAGCTTTTTGACACACAAACTCAGACTGACCTCAATTTCCTACTAAATGCAGGAAGCAACATGCCTCTGAGCAGCATCCTGCGACATTCAAGCTTTTCAATTAGCACAGAGTCCTCAGATACTGAAACCCAGACGGATCTCCCTCCGTTTGCTACGGGTCCTCCCTCACAGACGAGTGTGGGTCAGGGTGAGCCTGCGAGGATGCTGAACAGCACAGAAACTCAGACCGTGACCAGCCAGGCGGAAGGCCTGGGGCAACTTTTCTTGACCAGCAACGAAACACAGACTGTCATGAACGACTTCTTGTCAGCAGACCTGGCGTGGAACATGGAGTCACATTTTAGCTCAGTGGAAACTCAGACGTGCGAAGAGCTTTGTGCTCTTCTTCAGCACCCGGACAAACATAACAGCTGAACGTCTTCCACTCAAGCTGTCTTAGCTAGTTTGACCATTCCACCGGGGCACCTTGTCCACAGCCCACCCTGACAGCTTAGCTGCACTTTATTAGCTCCTGTTACAGTTTACATATATTTTATTTGCACATGAAGTAACATTGTATACGTCCTGTCTGAAACACCACATGTAGATTTAAGTGTAATAAACACTGTGGTGGTTTGTGCCGTTTGGTCTTATGCAGTTCAGGTGTAAAATTATTTCAAGGTGAACAAAAAGCTTTTTGTAAATTAACTTGCTCTCAGCTGTACAGTATGCAACATTTTTCATTTTGTTTACATATTTAATGTGCATAGATTCCTCTTTAAATCAGCTGCACAACAAGAACCCGGTCTGCTCCTGAACACCTGTCCCTTTCACTGTTCCTGCAACCTTTGATGCTGAAGGAAAACATGACCAACAGGAGTTAAATTTACTTTTCAAAACTAAGATTTTAAACACTTTCAAGAAGTAACAAGCTGTGGCTCAGCTAAAGGTGAAATGTTTGTTTTTGTCACTTCTTGCACAGCTTTTATTGAAATTTTATTATGAAGTTTGATGTTGTGTAAAAAAATGTGTTTTTTTTTGGCTTCGAGTTGAATGATCCAGATTGGTAAGAAGGCTTGGCTGTCATTGTCTTTGACTTATTTATTAGCTGCGTGTAAACGTATACGGTAACAGCAACCTGTGCTGAATGGATCTGATGACATCACTCTGTAGCAGCACAGTGAGTTAGAGTGAAGATTAACTCTGTTACTACCTGACTGAAAGGAGTTCCGTTAAATATCATGTTATCTTATGTTTGAACACAATAATTTGTTTTTTTTCTCAGAGTAACTGAAATCCTGATTTATTTTTTGTTAAACCTGGTTACCTCATAGGCACCTCACACCAACTGTGTTCTACAAGGGAACATAGAGCCATCGGCCTTGTTTATTTGTTATTTACTTTGTTGTTTTTTTTATCGGTGCCTTATTCTAAGTATTAACTTTAGTTCTGGTTGAAATAAGTTGCTGCTTTAAATTAACAGAATAAGTTTTACAAAATAAATAAATATCCATTTAGTCAATATGTTAAATATTTTATCCAGTTAGCACAAGTATGTTTCACATGTTGCATGATTAACTAGCTTACTTCTTGTGATGGACTGTGACCTGTCCAACAGTAGCCCCGCCTCTCACCCAGATCCGATAAAGAAAATGAGTGACTGACTGATTTCTTGTTGTTTTCCATATTTTCTATGGAAATATGTTCTGTCACATGCATGATTACTATCAGCATATTATTAGATCATTTCTTTCATTCCCTTTCTTTATTGTCCTGCACAGGCAGTTTATATTGTTGCAAAATATAAATATTTGTAAAAACATACAGAAAATGACACTAAGTATAACATGTTCTGCTTTTTTAAATCATGTCTGACTTGTTAGAAATATTTCCCTGTGAAAAGGTTTTTGACACAACATAAATGTTAATTCTTTTGTTTCACAATCTTCACTTCCAGTTTTTAGTTCTTCATTAAAGACGTTGCTGCATCCTGCAGGTTTAGTGGAACAGGAAAATGCCTTTCTTCAAACACAATTCTGTACTTCTTGGTCTTAATTTGAAGCAACAGTGCTTTTATTTTCTCCCTGTGAGGGAGTGCATGCACAATATGTTTCAGCTGCCTAAATGTCTAGAATTAATGGTTGCCTTGATTATTTGTTGAAGTTACAATACAGATGTCAATAAAATGCTATAAAGTGTTTTTGTTTTGTTTGTAATATTTTTGTCCTTCTAAAACATTCTTCAATACAGAGAGAAATGTTTTAAGTTCTCATTTTTGGAGTTAATGTAAATGTGATTATTGTATTAAAACTATGAGGCTCAAACACAGTGGATATAATTAGATGTGATGCCCTAGATGTTTACAGGCTACAGTGCTAAAATTAGACAGAAAAAACCCTTTTGTCCATATTGCACATATTCTGTCAGAGTTATTCTTATTACAGAACAATCTGTATTTTGTCTCCTCTATTTCTACATGTTGCATTTTTCTACATTTTGAAGACTTTTTGTTTATAAGTATTACTGCGTGGCCTGAACCCAATCTCCATTCAACAGTAGGCAGCTAATGAAACCATGAACAGTGAACTGACATTGAGATGCATTTCAGTTCAGACATCACAGACTGTAAAGCAAGAACATAACAGCACCTCTTATGAGGTAGCTGCATTGTTGCTAGGTAACAAGAGCAGCAGCTGAAACACTTGTGGGAAGGAGGTCAGGAGAAAGTATAGGTCAGTCTAAAACATGTTCGGTCTCACATTTTAATGATTTGTTCACTTATCAGGAACATCGATGCAGTTTATGGTGTGACACCACACTAACCTCTGCATTTCTACAGGTTTTATACCTTCAGATGTTTAATGGGAGCATTGTCATCATGGACTGAATCTGTTGTGCTCTGGCTTTAAAAAATACTTTGTTTTTCCAAGGTATTATTTTCTCCATCTGTGAAATGTCCCCTAGTCATGAAACTAGAAACAGCTGGAGAAATGTTGATGAAAATGTATTTTTCTTCCAAAATGAACTTTTATTATGAAAATATTTTCCACAGGAAACAGCTTCCAAAACAGTTCAGATAAAGATTTTCAGTTTTCATTCTGTTGACATCATTTTCATCAGGTTCTATATGTATGTGTGCAGGTTTTACTGCAGGCTGGTCAGATATCCTCATGAGAATCAAATTCTTGTTTTCCTTGTAAACTCACACAGTTCTGTCATTCCTCAATCCTCCAAATTTCACTTACAAACTTAACTTTAACTTTAACTTACAAAGAAAATAATTGGATCTTCTGCTTTTTTCCTAAATAAAATCGTCCCAAAATATTCCATCTGGAGATCATTTTGTAATTTACATGCTGAAGCTTTGAGGCAGCTGCTCTTTGAAGAGCAGCAGTCTTTGATACCTAAATGAGAACAGACACCTGCATGGTGACTTATTCCACATGACGTTTCACAGCACATGAAGTACAGCTGTAGTACTAGTAATGTGGAGTAAAACAACACTGATGTAAAACACAGTCCTGAGAGTTTAATTATAGAACTTAATAGTACTCAGTCTTATTCTCATGAGAGCAACCGGGGGGGGGGGGTAAATGGAGTTACAGTGCTGCATGTGAAATTCTCTTGCCCATGGAATAGCTTGGGGGGTGCACTGTGTCAGGTTTGGGAGGTACAGGTTTCTTCTTGGGGACAGAAACACTTGGAGCAGAGAACAAGGGGGGGGGGAGGGGGGGATGTGTCTGGCACTTAAAGGTCAGCACTGCAGTGTTAACAGGACGGTCTGTCTGGTTAACAAGGTCCACTCCTGTCTGTCTGGCTTCGCTCCTCTTATTGAGCATGAAGGGTGTCTCTGTCCAGAGCCTGCTTGCTTCTGCAGACATGACAGCTGACCTTTGGATTCCTCTGTGGGGGTTCTATTGGTGGTAAAAATATGAAAGTCTTAGTAGGAACCACTGTGTTTTTGGTCCTGTGGCTCTTCTTCTGAGGTTTAGCACATCTGTTGTCTGGATCAGAATATTGTGAGAACAGATGGGGAGGCTGAATAAGTTCCCATCTAAGTGACCTTTCCTCACTTTTTCCTTCACGGAGGAAATGAGACGTGTCTCTCTGCATGGCATTCGGGACGGGCCACTCGCTTGGACCCAGTGAGCCTATCGGTTTGTCTAGTGAGGCAGATTTCTTTCCATTTGCCGGGTCAACATGAGACTCCCTGTGGTGCTTCGCAACGCCGGCTGAGCTGTCAGCATTGGAAGGTGTTGGGTCGACGCACAAAGGGGGTGGATTGTGAACCACCTCATGCTTTGGTCTCTCGTGGCTCCTCCGAGTCGTAGGAAGGCAGTTTGTTGGAGCAGCTCTGACCCAACCACAAACCTGTCATAAAACCAAAGCTAATGTTAACACATAGTTTGATCTCCAAAACACGGAAAGATCCAATAATGAACCACTCAATCACTACTGAAGTAAAATGCTGTAATAATCATGTTGAATCATATGTGTGATTAATGACATATAGAACAGAACTCCTGCAAGAAGGACTAATGAGTTAATTTTAAAAAATCTGTTTAAGAAATCTGGTCAAACAACCTTTATAGTTAACACAAATATTTACTTGGATTTAAAGTTGTGTAAGTTGAAATGTGATGATAAATAAGTCTAAATTGACCTTGCAATCAGAAAAAAACCATTTTGAAATATACAAGTAGGGTAAATTAATAAACACTTGAAATATCATGAATATTTATTAAGTCTTTCTGTGTTAATATGACCTGAAATGTCTGAAGATCCAACAGTGAATGAAGAGAATGCAGTTAAATAAAAGAGTTATTAATGAGCTTCTGTAAATATCTTAAATATTTTACAATCTTTCAAACACCATGTATGTATATACATCATCAATATGTGTATTTTCTTATAACTTGTTTGATTTATTATCAGTAGCAACAACATGTGATGATTTAGCCAATAATCAATCTGAGGAGACTTACTGCTTCTTCCCAACCAGAGTAGCTCATGTTGCTCTCATACGGCTGCAGGTCTGTCATGGAGTTCTTCTCACTGAGATCCAGGAGGTCACTGATGGATCTCCTTTCTGTCTCATCACACTGTTCTCCTGCTGTGTTCTCCTGTGATGACAGCTCCCCGTCCACGCTGTTCACAGCGGTCTCATCACCTTCTTGCTGGCTCAACATGTTGTACGATCAGCTTGAAACTCTGAAAGCAAAAAAACAATCTATAAATAAATTCAGACAAATGTTTGGTTTTGAATAAGTTAACAATAAAAACACGACTTACTAAGATGATCTCACGTGAATCCATGGCGCTTTTTCAGTCTTCGCCATGCGCAAAATACTGCTGACATGAGCTGCTGTAAATTACAATCCCCGTGAGTTGGTGAGTTGTTTGTTTTCCGGAGGCTGTGAATGCTTTCAGATAGTGAGCTGCTGAAACGTCGTCGTCATGGTAACTTCAAGAGCTCCACGGGGAAGGTGTGACCTAGAGGATAAAGGGGCGGTTCGCACAGGTTGCTGCTGCAGACACGTAGAGAATTCAACATCTCTCGACTGGTTAATATGAAAATGAACTGTAGACTGTAATTCACAGCTTGCTGTCAAATAATTAGCTAAATAAACCACTTGAGCAGATTGCACGCGCACAGATATCCCACGTGTTTAGATGCGAAAATGTGTTTCCATATACGTGACAAGCCATGGGCTGTGTTTTTTTTATCGTCACGTTGACAAACAGGAAGTTAACCGGCTTTTTCTAAAAAAGGAAGAAACTAGTTCTGTTAGTCGCGACGTTTAGTTCTGCACGTAGGCTGCGGGATGGCAGACCGCAGCTCTTTGAGAGGGAGAGGAAAACCTTCACACGATGCGCGCTTCACATCTCTGAAACATTGATCATTTAAAAAACAAGCTTCATTTCAGTCGTTTTGATCTGAACAGAAAGTGAGTTTTCAGTGACCTACGCGCAGCAACAACCTTGTTCTCAGCTGCTCATCAACAACAACTCGCTTTATTGGTCCAGAGCGCAGCAGTGTCAGCTTCTGACGCAGGAAGAGCGCCTATCCTGGAGAGGGACACTGCCACCCGAGCGCTTTATGTCCTGACTCGCAGGTTTATTTCATCACGACCACCTCGGCTCTGCAGTGCAGGAGCTGTGGCGTTTTGACAAAACGGAGTCTGTGCGTCCTGCTGTGACCATGCTGCCCCCAAAGAACTGCCTGCCGAGGAACTACAGCTGCATAGCCGGACTGTTCGGGAGTCTGGCAGCGGCAAACCCGAGGCTTGAAGATGGGGAAGACTTGGAAATGATGAACGGCTCCTGTGAACCCATGGAGAGCCCTGTAGTGGACGAAAGGCCCCGAGGGAGAGAGATTTTTCTGAAGACGCCACAAAGCCCGAATCTTCGCCGAAGGTGCAAATCGCTGCCGACTCCTACAGAAAGAGCCAAGTTAGAGATCGCACGCAGCCGAAGTCCAACCAGTCAGAAAAAGGTCAGGTTCGCCGACTCTCTGGGCCTGGAGCTTATTTCAGTCAAGCATTTCGATGATGCAGATGATCCAGAGGTGCCAGAGCGCATACTGGCGAAATTACCCAAAGGAACTCTCCATCAGCTGGACACGAAGTTCCCCCGGGCTCCTTCACAGTCGGTGTTCATGGAACTGCAATTCACAAACCCGGGCACACTACCTGGCTTTGAGCAGAAAGTTAGGGAGGTGAAAGTGCTGCTGGAGACCGTAGAAACGGACGACTTCACCCTCTCCGGGTTTGTGCGCGTCTTGAACCTGGCTTTCGAGAAGAGCGTCTCTTTGCGGTATTCCCTAAACAACTGGATAACATTCATGGACAGTTTGGCCACCTACGTGCCCAGTTCAAGCGACGGTGTCACTGACAAGTTCTCTTTCAAGATAGTCATGCCCACCTACCTGGACAACGGAGGCACTTTGCAATTTGCTATCAAATACTGTGTCGGCGGGCAGGAATTTTGGGACAATAACAACGGGAATAACTACAAAGTGCGGCGCCATCGGTTGAAGATGTCTCCGCCTCGGGAATGGGAAAACGGTTGGATTCACTTCATCTGAGAGAGCGCTGGCGTTTGTAGTGGCACATTTCGTGCGTTATCTGCGCGCAATGATCCCCGGGGGTACCTTCCAACTTAATGACTGTAGCCTGTTAAATGTTTGGATTTTATTTTTCTGCCATCGTGAGCGACACACGTTGCGACAGAAAATATCAAACCACTCAAAACATTTGTCCTGTAGTAAAACACTGACTGCGCGAGCCTGATGGGGTCCCGGTTGGCGGGATGTGGTTTGTTTTTGCCTTGATGTCAGGGCTCGGCGCAGCTCGGTGCCCTTTGGGAGGGCATGCTCTCATGTTATGTAATGTGCCACGGAAAACGCGCAGGGCAATGCCTGCTTCAGGCTTCACTACCCATTTCAGGAGACGTTGTGAATTTGAGTTGATGGCATGGGTGTTTTCCTCAGATCCTCACATTGTTTTGCATGTGCGCATACATATTTATTTCTATTGCGAGGCAGAGGGCGTCGCTGTTTATCTGGGTTCACAATTCTCCAGTGATTTTCCTGTCAGATGCTGAAACAAGACAAAAAATCTAAAATAGATAATATGAATATATATTATATAAATATAACTATAAAGGCTATTTTATATACAGAACATATGTATATTTCCTATAGTGATTCCATTCAAATGCCTTATTCTAAGCCATGATGTAGGAAGTTCCTTTTTAGCATTATTATCTTCAATAAGATTGCATCATGAGATGAGATACCACCATTGCACACCCTTCTACTGAGCAATCACTTACTTTTCATGTTTAAGTGAAAAATAAAACAAGCATCAGCATCATTTCTATAACCGTAGATCCTGATGGTTGTGTTTATAAAGAATGGGACACGCTGCTTGAGTAAAGCCTTGAGTTTTGTCGTTTCCACTGAATGAACTCCTTCGAGGTGGCTGTTGTTCTCACTAAAGGAAAATATATGCAGCGGCTGTTTTGAGAAGTTAAGTTTACCTCACCTTATTCTGTGGACTTTCTCTTGTTCAGGTCTATTGTAATACAACAGATATAGTGTTATTTTTTACATTCAAACAAAATCTTATTGTACATTCACAGATTTTAAACAAAGCTAATTTGATTAAAATCTTTAGGTTTTTAATTGCACTGTGTAACTGTTTTTTCCTCTGAACAGTTATGTCTAAAGGAGCTTTTACAGGTGGCTGCACTTAAATGACTTCTGCTGCTGTAAAGGTTCTCGATAGTTATCCGTTTGCAACTCCAGTGCTGCATCTTGCACTCCACACAAATGACCAAAAATATGAGCAACCCTACAGACCGAAAGGACATCCTTTATCTGCACCCTGCTCTTTATTTTTGTACTGTAGCCACAGACTAAACACCTGACACTTTGCGTTTATTTTATTAATTTAAAATCAGCTTCCATGCATCGTATGCTCACTTTGTCTTTATGGTGAAAAAGCTTGTAGGTTTACTTGAATGTACGTATTTTTTTTTTCAGCTCATATTGTCTGTGTCAAAAGTGAGCAGGTTAAAAGCTGAAACGTTGGAAAGTTGAGGAACATCAGGCAGCACTCTGTCTGTAATCTGAACATAACTTCTGCCTTTTGTTTACATCACTGTGGCCTCAGAGGGCAACTTTCCATTTAATGAGGCCGGTATGTGGATAGAGACTGTTCCTGTAAACCACTTACATTTTGGAGCAGTGCCACTGTGAATCCATCACTGGTGTTTGTCTTCAACTTTCACATTTGTCATGATCATAAAGCTAAAGCTGATGAGATGAAAGGTGGTTTAATGATAGATGATATCTGCTAACATACAGTTTTTGTCTACAGAGCTGCATTTAGTCTCATTGGCTTATTCAAATTATGAATATGAGAACGTTCAGTCACTTCATAACCGATTGGTGAATATGTTAATGTTCATATATTGTACACTTAAGTGTACTTTGTTTTTCTAGGTAGCACAGTGCAATATCAGAAAGCAATTATTTTCAGAATAAATGTGGATAGAAAAAAATACATCAATATGAAATAATCCCTGCAAGCAAAAAAAAAAAAGGGATTTTATAATAGAATATTTTAGAATAAATAGTTTGTTTTTGGTGTCTGTTGACATGAATAACTGAATATCACAATGAAATTGTAATAAATATATAGAGAGGAAGAGATGTTATTGAATACCGCTCAGTTGTGCTGGTGTTATTGGTGCAATCATAAAGGCATTAAAGGGCCAGTGTTCTGATTAGAGTGTCATCCGTGTGCGTACTACCTTACATCAGAACACACTGATATGTAGATATGTATGTAAATGTGTCAGTGTTTCATCCTGAATGTCTTCCTGTAATCTTTCTGTGTTCTATGTATTTTGATGCATCTGAAAGCAGTATTGATGTTAATGGTTAAAAGGTTGTTTTTTCACGATCTTGTAAAATTATTATGTGTAGAATAATTTATAATGAGGCTAATGTTAGAGATTTGATCCGCTATGTTGTTTAGTTTGGAGGTATTTGGCTAATAACAGGATATGCTTGACTTTTACTCTGAAATTTTCAAAAACGAGTGAGCAGCATAGCTGGAAACACTGTATCGATGTGTGTTGTAAACTGTAATAAGTTCACTTCAGGACATTTGATGGAAGTTGGAGGAGGCACGTTAGGAATGTTATTGTACAGCATGTGAACTCTGGATAATGCTGAGGGACGTATCAGGGAGAAATAAGCAACGTGTTGGTGTTTAATAGCTTTTTTTGCATGATTGACTTATGATTGTAGTTAAAACTGAGCCGTCTCAGTGAAAGCAGGTCTGGTGCAGTGAGAGGAAGATAAGGGGTGTGATTTATTATGTGCAAGATTTTGCTGTGAATAGTTTCTGAAGCTAAACGTTCTCCAGCCTTTGGCGAACTGTACTGCTGTTGTCTTTCAGTGTGGAAAGCACATCCAACTAGTTTATAATCATTACAGACACTGGTGTTTTTTATCCTTTGTTTACTTTCTTTTCAGGACTTTGTGAACATTTTTTGTGTTGTAACATCTGCACTGTGAGCTGTCTGTTTTTTGTCCATTTTATTTCTGTGAATATTAACCATAATTGCACGTACAGCTAAAACATGACTTTTTATGTTTAGCTTTCAATGTAACCCAGATTTTGTTAAATATGTATAATAAAAGAATTTATGATGGAAACCAATGATTCTGTTCCTTAAGATTATGATGAAGTGATGACATGCATGTGTGAACCTGTTAGTTCCGTCACTAGATGGTCAGTGAGGTGTTTTGTTTTTTTTAAGACTTCCTGTTTGCCATTCCTGAAGCTGTTCGCTGCAGTGCGCTGCAGCCGCTGCAGCTGCTGCCATTAAAAACCTGCCTGAGGACATGCCCTTGAATTGATTGCAGCCTGACACCTCTCCCCTTCTGTTTGGAAAGGGAGGGATGAGCTGTAAGCAGGAAAATGGGCAGCAGCAACGGAGGAGCTGAAAAAAACAATAACAAAGTTGAGAAAAATATGATATAACTGTACAGAATTTCTTTTACATACCTTAAAAAAAACAAAGTATTGACATAGAGCAGCCTATTACCTGCAAACATTTAATGCAGAATAACTCTAAAAAGGTTGTCAGCACTGACAGACACATAAAGGTTTATCAAATTGGTTGTTTTAAAAATTTCCAAAGATGGTCCACATATTTAACACTATCTCTAGTTTTTATGTTTTACATATCAGGACATAATAAAAATGACCTGGTCTTCATCGGGTTCTAAAATTATTACATTTAACCTTAATGTACAAAACCTACGATATGATCCATCATGTCATTATTTATTCAACAAAAAAACAGGCATAATAGAAAAGTTGTCAGTCTGTCCTTTTCTTTTCTCGCATGTTGTTGATTAATCTCAAGTGAAGCTGGTGTCTATCTCCAACAGTCATTTGGCAAGAGGCAGGGTCACACCTGAACAGGTTGCCAGTCTGTCACAGGGCCACGACAGACAACCACTCACACACACTCACACCTAGAACCAGTCTAGAGTTGCAAGTTGACCTCATGCATAATTTTTGGTCTGTGGGAGGAAACTGGAATCAGTGGTGAAAACCCACACATGCACAGGGAGAACATGCAAACTTCATGCAGAAACGTCCCTGCTGGTTTCAAAGCCAGGACATTATTGCTGCTAGCTATAGCATTGGTGCTACCGACTGTGCAGTCCACAGTGCAGCCCCTGGAAAATATATATGTGGAAAACTGAGTCCACGCCATGATTCAACAGCTTGCAGAACCTCATTTAGCAGCAATAACTTGAAGTAGTTGTTTCTACATGATTTTATCAGTCCATCACATCATTGGGGTCTACTCTGCTTTGCAAATTTGATTCAATACATAAAGTAAAACATTTATTTATGCTCAGCTAGAAGTTCCTTCACAACATTTTCATCAAGTCGGGGCCTCAGCTTGGAGTGGACCACTGCAAGCTGCAATAGCTGAATTGTGTTTTAGCCATTCTGTTGCAGATTTGTTAGTGTCACTGGGGTCAGTGTCCTGTTGCATAAACCATCTTCAGCCAAGCTTTAGCTATTAGACTGACCACCTCACATTTGACTGTAGAATACTCTTGGATATTGCTTCTTGCATGTGCATTTACTTTTTTTGTTCCATCACTTTGTTCAGTGCACTCTGATGAGAATATCAGGAATAATGTGGGGTTCCTTGTCTTGGCCAAGGACACTTTGACAAGTGGATTGATGGGAACTGAAGTGCTGACCTTGCAGTAAAATGGGACCACTGATCCTCAGCTGTCTCATATAATGACTATGATAGGATATAATGTTAAACTCATCCCAACGTCTCACATGATCGCAGATACTCTTTTTATTGTTTGAGCCTTTTTCTACTAACAGCTCAGGCTGTTTCTGTTGGAAAATATTTAAGAAATACCAAGAAAAACATTTGATTTGCAGTTATTTACTTTTAACAACACATAGTTTATTTAATCATGCATAGCAGTTGTGCTATATTAGCATATAATTAAACAAGGCCACATTTTCTAGAGTCTAATAGAAAGTCATTGATTCTCTCATTTAGGAAATGAAAAAGCTTTAATGACAGCATTTTTACTAAAAAAGCAAAGCAACAAAAAAAACTGTTTGTTTTTTTACATTTTATTTGAAAACTCATCCAGTTCATCATATATGATTAAATAGGATTAAAGCTCTGTGTGAGAGTTTGTGAAGCAGGTGAATAATTTATTAAAAGCTGTATCAGGGTTGATTTAGCTTATGTGGTTATGTAATTAATGTTCATGTCAACCCACAGATTGTGAGCTACGTTCAATGGAAACCGACTTTGGTTGTTAACAGCTGATGTCAAAGGCTTCCTGGCAAACTGGGCCAATACGTGCAGCAGTCAGCGAACATGAATCTACATGGCCACTCGATGAAAACCTGCTGTGAGACTAATTTGATTCTATGATTAGATCCACTCAGCAATCCCCCCCCACACACACACACACACATACACACACACTCCCCACCCCAGAATAATAATAGAGGAAGACCCATTCAGCTGCTTTGAGAAGTGAAGCAGGAAATTAAGACATGCACAATTTGATTTGATTGCATTGTGATTCATTTGTCTCTGTCTTGACTTTCCTTAACTTGAGATGTGCTGCAACAAATTGCTCACTTCACAGAAAAGTTCTAATCTGTCATGTTAGAAATGGATGTATTCGGGCAGAATAAAGGTTTTTTTTTTTGGTGTGATATTAATCTACCTGAATAATTGTCCAGCTGTGATGATGGGAAACATTGTAATGATGTGTAACAGCAGCTGCTTATGTAACTGCTGACATGACAATGCTGCTTTGATCCTTCTCTACCTCGGGACTCTCGTAGACTGCAGCTACAGACCGGGCTGTTATTATTCCACCACTCTCACCTGATCCAAAGTGTCCCCCAGCTTCGGAAAAAGGAAACATATCGATGCACACAAACAAGTTTTATGGTTTCCATTTAAATAATTAATGTGAGCCATTCAAACAAGTGCTGTACCACCAGATGCTGATTCAGTAGCAGCAGCGGCGGCATCCTGGGCGGCGTTGGGTCAACCCATAACCTGCTCTCAGGGAGCAGTGGAGCTAAATAATTGATCCGGTAAATGATCTTTTACTGCAATGGAAAATTCATTATGTTGTTTTAAAGTTGCCATGTTGGTTTCCCTGAAAACATATACCTGCCTGTCAAAACATGCCATTAGATTCATAATAAAAGAAAAGAAAAAACTTATTTGTATTGTTTTTAGGAACTCTTAAAATTTACATGAATCCATATATTCTGTTTTATCTCAACTCAAATGTTTATTGCTGCTAGAAGGATCACATGTTACATATTTCACATGTGTTATTTAAAATTAGGTGATACATTTTGTATCAAGGTTTCAAGGTTTTATAATCAAATATAAAGGTTTTATGTGTATTTGTTTCATTTCTGACATTATTCACAGCTTTTAGAAGATCTACCCAGTGCCTTAAAATGTCTTCCTGTGATAGTGGACTTGCTCTGCTACACACCATATTTAGACATGAGTCAGGAAATAAGATGAAGAGACATGTTAGGAAATACTTTCTGAGTGAAACAATGGCCTTGAGCCACCTCTGCATACCACAGATCAGACTTTGAAATATTTTTAGTTAAAGTCACCCAATCTTTTATATTTTACAGCTTATTTAAACTGTTATAGTCACTCACGAATACAACTGCATATTAACGGATGGAGGAAAATAGGCTGGTTACAACTGTAAACATGTTTACTCTGGGGAAAAATGGCTGCCACATGGATCCCCTGAGTACGTGGAGCAGAACATGCAGACGAAGATGATGACGAAGGCAAAGTATAAATAATACAACTATTACAGAGAGTCATTTTTTCAATCCCTCCTTATTTTTCCATTATTAATGAGCAGTTCAAATACATTTTGTCTCTCTTTTGATTTTCACTTGCTCTTAAGCTTCTGTACCATAAAAGAAACTTGGTATTTTCATTATAAATGACAACTTCTATCCACATACCACTTCTCTGTCACAACAACATTTACCATGAAAACGTGTTAGTGTTGACTTTAAGGCTTTCATGGGTGATTTACTTTCTTGTTAAGCCAGTTTTCAGGTTGATTTGACTTTTTTTGTGTTCAGCTTTTATCCCACATCTCTTTGTTTTATTACCACACCTGTTTATCTGTAAGTATATTCATTATTATATATTCTGTTAGTTTTTCCTTCTTCTTGGCCCATTTGATTTATCAGTTCCATCAGTTATTGTTTCCTACTTTGTTCATATTTATAAGTTTATATTTCCCAGAACCTAATGTACTACAGTGTCTTTTATTTAAATAAATGGACATTTAGTGTCTATAACTAACCTGGTTGTGAAATCTTCAATTTGGTGATAAAAAGGATAAAAAAAACATAAAAACAAAAGCTGAGGTACTACTTTTCTTTAATCAGTGTTGTATTCCTGTGTTTAATTTCCCTTTTGACTGGTTTTATTTATTTATTCATTTTGTAGTATTAATGTTTTTTAATGAAACGTTCTCTACTCTTTTCTTTTTCTGAATTTCTTCTTTCTCGGTTCTTTTTTCTGCCCCTCTGAACTCCCGCACCTCCAATAACTCAATGCATGTTCAGATTACTGCAGACACAGTAAATTCTTCACTGACTACAGAGGAAAGAACACCAGGCCACAGGCAGACATAAATATGCGACTGATCCTTTTTATTGCCTCCCACTCAAGAGCAAACTCAACTGGAGACAGACAAACTGACACATGAAGTAAACAACAGGTTGAAAACACGTTCAATTAAAAGGGAATGCACTCAGGCAGAAAAGGTCCATGTGTTAGGAGCAGATAAACTAATCAGTCCTATAAGCTGACATTCTGCCATTGCCACTTTAAAAATGTCCGTCCTATCAAACTGAGATAAGTTACTCACTGAGAACACAATGAGGATTGTCTCTTTAGGCGATATCTCTAACACGAGTTTGTCAGTAAGTGATCTGAAACAGTCTGACACTCATCTGCTGGTTGACATCAGCAGTTCTTTTGATTGCTTTTAATGATAGTTTGTTTGAATGAAAGGCATCGCTTGTGCAACTTGATTGATCACATGTGTATCTGCACGTAATTGCAGATAAAGTGCAGTCACTTTAGTACGATAGATACATTCACAATTTTTAGTTTGTTTTCAAAAGTAAAACCTCCATCTATCCCCCACTTTTCTGTCATGTCAGTATTTATCAAAAAGGGGATGAAAATGTGTAAAAAAAGACCTTGATATAAAAAGAAGTCTGTAAAATCAAACCAGATATATTACTTTGACTGAATGTGAGAAATGGTCAAGATAAATATTACAGTATTCTCTGAAAATGGGCTCTTCGTGTCAGTTTTCTGTGTCTCATACAGATTATTCATGTGTAAAGTTACCAAAAAACTACCAGACAAAAACAAGACACTTTGCTCAGAGTCCATGTCAGACTTGTAGGTTTTTTTAGTTTATCTTTTATATAAGGTTTGTTTTCAGATATTTCCTGTGATTTTATTTTGTAGGGTTTTGTGTTTCCTGTTTTCCGTATTTCTTGTTGCAGGCTTCTTTATTTAATCAGTTGTTTTCCACGTTTCATTCTGTTTAGTGGGTTTCTTTCTGTCTGTAGTTATTTTATTTGCGTTTTAGATTCTAGTAAGTTTATTTCGGTTTATGTGTTTTCCGTTGCCCACCTTCATTCTTTCCTCAGTTCTCTCTTGGTCTCAGCTGAACTCCATTTCCATCTGATCAGACTACTGCTTCTCTTCCCCAGCTGTTTCCACTCATCACTCTCCCTCAGCAGACATGCTCCTCTCACTTTCAGCTCATTGTTGTGCATCATGTCTTGTGCCACTGATTGTAAGTACCCTGTTTTGGTGCTTCATCAGCCTTGCTGTTTATCATTCGAAGTCTTATTTTTATTTGTCAGTTCCCTCCTGTGTTTTACCGTGATTTGGTCAAAATCCAAACACTCCACCATGACAGTCTTATGGGTTTGTGAATATTCCATTCAAATCAACCTTCCAGGTTAGCAGAGAGAAGGTACATCACTATAGCAGCTAAGTCTAGAATGATCTTGTCTCTCAAACGTTTTCTTCACCCGATTTCAAATACAAATTTCATTCAAATGTGTAAAATCAAAATTTCTTTTGCTTATTTCTCCATTTTACATCAAGTTCCCATCTGACCCAATAATATTTTATTAATGTTTATATCCTGAAGAGGAAATTTGAGTTATTGTTGGTCTTCTTGATTTGATTTTATCAGAAGTTAAATGTTTAATATATTAGTTTTTAAAACTGGAAGCTGACTGTATGACCGTTTTTTTGGGAGTTTTCTGAGCCCAGTTTGTTGTGTATGTATGTATGTATGGTAAAATGTCACATTGTGTTGCATTTTATACGTTCAACAATTTTCAAGACATGAGACAAGACAAGTTTCACAGTACTCCCCCTTAAATCAAATGCTTTCATGCTCTAATCCTGTCATATCTTGTTCCAAACATGTCACAGGCATTTTAATTATTATGTACCGTAAGTACAGTCTGTTAATCTGTAGGTGGGAAAAGAGAAAATCCTGTCACCTTAAAAAGCTCAGCTTCTACCTTAAATAAGAGGTGCACAAATTATATAACAAGACAGAAAATAAGCAACATGTTGACAAGGTCACCTTAAATGAAACAAAGCAGAGCTTCCACTGAATGTCTGTGTCTTTGCTGTTTGTCTGTAACAGTAACCAAAGATGTGCATTTTTCCTAGTTACTAGTAGGGTAACTTTAGCAGCTTATCTTTGCCTCCACACCATTGTCAGTCCCTGTGGGCATGCCATTAGCACTTTGTCACAAGCAGTGATGTCAGAGCCCCCTCATCCCAACCTTCCTTCCTACATAAAAACCCTGTCTGCTGTTCAGGAGCGTGGCCCGGCGCGTGAGTGATTCACCAAAAAACGTGACTGCTGTCAGTACAGATATTTTTCATGGAATCTCTCTTCACAGATGCATGCTGGGGATTTGTGCTGCATGCATCATCAAACTATCCATGAGTATAAAAATGCAGAGTTTAGGATTGCATTCATATCTCTATATGTGAGGCCACTGCTTCTATATTTAGGCTACCCTCCACCCATGTGTTTGTCTTTGGTAACTTGAATCATATCGTTTTCACCCTAGCCTCTGCTTCTCTTTGAGTCATGTTGACTTTGGGTGCAGAGCACTCACAACAGAGCTCATAAAATAATGATGTTGTTGCACCTTCACACACCTCTCTGTTTGTCTGGTTTTTATCCTGAAGCACTCCCTTTGCTCTTTCTGAGTCTCTCCTCCAGACATGAGCAGGTCACATGGAGGACTGTGTGACTGGACATCCAACCAAGGCTTTCTGTGCTGAGTCAAAACGTACAGAAGTGTGTAGAGAGGAAACATTTCAGCCTAATTTGTTATAAAAATCATCTTTGATAAAGCTTTTGAGTTCAGCTGCTGAAACAGACTTCACACTTTACCAATCTTTGTGTGGGAGGAGGCTGCCTGCGTGTAGTTTATCATCACTGCTGTGCTCTTATTTTCTATATTTTACAGAACAGATGGTTGAAATTTAACATGTTAAAAAACCAAAACCCATCTGTTTCTTCACCTCTCCCAACACTTTGTAAATTGGGTTAACCCTTTCAAATCTTATAAAAAACATTTGATTTTACAAATCTGTTTTTTTTCATTTAATGTTGTTGTTGTTGTTGTTGTTTTACCATTGTCTTTTTAAGAACACAACATAACTAACATTGTGTAGCTTAGGAAAGAAAAAGCCTTCTTTTTTGAAAGATGCAAAAGATAAGAGAATAAAAAACAAACAATACATGTCCAGGAAAATCTTAAATGTAATAACATACATTATAATGTTATCAATTTATTATCATTTAATGGTTCATTTAAAAAGAGCCTACTTATTACTCCACTTTTTAAAATTATTTAAAGTCTTTCCTATAGCTGTTATTTCAGAAAATCCAACCTTTTCACTCAATAATCAGTTATAGATCAGCGGTCATCATGATCCCCACAAATGGATTAAAGGTTAGAACATATTTTTAGACATTACAAACAATAATACAAAAGATAAATATGATATTGGCAACTCAATTTTAAAGAAATATATAAAATGTGTGGTTTACACTTTTAACTAAAATAATCAATCAGTGCATTGACATGTTACATCTCCAGTAATCTGATATTACTACAAGAATTCAGCAATAACTGACCTATTAGCATTAACCTTGTTCTGGAAGAATGATTTCATAGCACATTGTCTCTAATTAAATGTTGAATCTATATACAATATTCATTTTTCAAAAATAATAAGAGTTTAGGATGTTAGTCTCTCGAAAGCTGAGCTTGGAAGGATTTTACTGCATCACGGTTTCTGGTTTTTAACATGTGCCAAGTTATTTCAAATTTTGATACCATGCGCGCACGTGTAGAAGAATCAGCTTCTGTGTGAGGACTCAAACTGATGTCTTCATGCATGTGTGCACTTGAACACCATATGGTGTCTTTTTATCCAGAGTATGAAGAAACTCTCTGCTGCCCTCTCCTGTACAAAATCCAGTACTGTATGTCCGTATTATCCCATTTTTGAAAAAGTTGGAAATATTTTGTAAGATGTGAAAAAAATCTAAAAAAAATTCTATATTATGTATTTGAGAAGTAGTAACAACATGGCAGCATATCACACTTTGAAATTGAAAATTCTGGTTCCAGCCTTTTCTGTAAATGTTTTGCTGTTTTTCAGTTATAATTCTGCACAAAACAACATGCTAAACGAGGTGTCTGTATGCCAGACTCGTCACTAAAGGAAAAAATCTGTGGAATTATGTAACAAATGACCAAAAAAATAAAAATGCAAAGCTTTGAACTGAAGAACAGCGGAAATATTTACTCAGCTCAATAATCCACTTAGCTTGAGGATGAAAAACCCGCTGCCTGCTCACATGTAAATCCTTGAGTATTGATCAGTCACATCCTTATGGGGAAGAATTTTCTTTAATCCTAGATTCCTCTTGATACTCTACAAATCACATCTGCTGCTCAGCACAACCTACCAGCTTCACACGGAATCTAATCCCTTTCAAACGGTGTTAATCCACAGTGCAAGTCAGATTCATTAATGGAGCTTTGTTGGAGTCGTATCCCTAAATGTGATTCATTTGTCTGGAGATGCTACAGGTTAGCAGATTAAAGAGAACAAAGCTCAGAACCTGATGTTACATGCATGATGTCACCGTCTGTCTCTGTCCCTGACAGTGATGAGAAACATCACAGCCTAAATCTGTCCGAAGGTGTCTGGGTTTATTCTCTGTCCCCCTTTCAGACTCCGTCTGGTTCCTTCCTGTTTCGTTTGCCTGTCTGTGATCATCAGCACGGCTTTCTCATTTCACTAGGTTGACACGAAACAAATGAGCTGGCGCTTTACATCTACCTCTCTTTTATCCTTTGTGCCACTTCATCACTCCGCTGTCACCATGGTGACCAGCTACTTTATCACAGGTGAGACCTGATGGGGTTATAAGCCATCATGATTGCAGATTAACTCCATCAGTGATACTTTTTTTTTTGCAGCACATGATAACTATCACAGTGACTCTCTCAGTTAATCCATCACATGCCCTGCTCAGACACAGCTGACGTTACAATGCCGAGATGAAAACCTGGCAGGAGATGAATGGAGAGATCAAGATTCTGCTGGAAGAGGAAGTATCACAGCTCTTAAGTGTCCTTTGGTTTGTGTTGATTCAGCTGTGCAGGTTCAGGGACAGACAGGAGAGAGCTAAATGAGAACATTTCAGCACAAACACACATAGCAGACATGCAGACAGACGTCTTGGTTTTTGTTAAGATCCCCCAAGTGAAAAGTCTGCACGTGAACTGCACTGTAGCTGAAAACTGTGTATAGAAAACATCGATTTTTACCCTTGTTTGCTTCTGTTATGTGAAAAATAGTGATAAAAGAAGCTTACTTTGTGCTGTTATTGATCAGAATCTGATGCTGTCTATTGTTGTTTAAATCAATCTATTGAAGCAAAGTAATAAAAATAACTCAATTTTTTGTGATGTGATTTATATTTGTAGCTCAGCCATTTGAATTATATAAATGAATATAAATTGAGTTTGAGTAGCTAAATTGTTTTAGTTGTTCAAAGACAAATAGTAAAACTGTTATTTCTAAAGTAATAAATTAGTAATCCAACATAAATGCTATTTAAAGTGAATTATTTTTTGTTATACAACTGGTGCAAATCTTTACAAAAGTCGATGTGAAATAAAAAAATTGTCCGTCAGTCCGTCCGTACCTCCCAATCAGATGTGCTAACCACCCCTACAGACTCTTTAGATGAAAAGAAAAGCGATTCAGCTCAAAACTCCCTATCAGAATCAAATTCAGAAAAAAATTTATTTATCTCCGAGGGGCAATTAATTGGAGACATGTTTTCACTCTCACTCCCCGAGGCAGCCACTTGTGCAATGCCAATGAGAGTATAAGATACACTATGGATTAAGAATCCTCCAACTCTTTTGCTGCAGCTTGGTCAAGCCGCCCTACGAAGGAAACTCATTTAAGATGATTATATCTGTGATCTAGTTCTTTTGCAAAACAAATTCATGTAAACAAATTAAGATGATGTGTTCCTGTTTGTGACAGAACATGCAGCTAATCTGATGCCTCAGAATAAATGTAATTAAAAAGCATTTTTTTAAAATTCCGAAACACAAACTATTGTTTGACTGGTAAATAAATATTTAGAAACAGGAAATTTATAGTTCACATTTTTGTCCTCATGATGGCAGCAGAGTGGCGTGATTGTGCTCTTCATGCAGAACAAGGAGAAACTTAACAAGCAAATAAATTGAAACCTCATCTTCTGAGCCTTTGAGGAGGCTTGTAAGGCGCTGCATAAAAATGCTCTTAATGCCCCCTTCCCACCTCTCCACCCCCCCGTTCTCTGTGCCTTTTGGGGAGGGTTTGTAAGGACTGCTGCCTATTAAACAGTCTGTGAGAGAAATGTGTTGAAGCGAGGCCAGCTCAGCTCTCAATCTGAAGAATGTGTTGGCATATACACGGGGCGCCACTGAAATGGAACTTTAATTCATTTACACGAAAACCAGAACAATCGTAAAAGCAGATCTCAGTGCTGACAGAGAAACGTTTAGGTAATCCAGGCAGGAACATATAACTTCCTTTAACATGACAATTAGTTTTTAAATGTTTTTTTTTTCATTTATATTATATATTTAATGAAGGGAATGGAAGGAGTTATTGTATGGTCGTCTGCTCGGTTGTGTGTTCCAGTGGTGGAGGTGGGCTGTGAATGAGCCTTTGATGCATCCTGCCAGGTTTTTCCCTGTGGACAGCAGCTGTTGTGATACACACTGTCTAGTAGCAACAGATCCTCTCAAAATGGTTTCCCACCACTCTCCTTTAGCCTCTTCTTCTACTGTCTCTCTATTTTCTCCTCGGGCTGTGTTTAATGGAGGGGAAATGAAAACAATAGCTCTGCCAGTCTGGGGTCCAGCAGCTGTTCTGCCAACCTGACAGTTAAGTCAGCGAGACAAAGAAGATATGAAAAAAGACTGCAAAGTATTTTATAGAGGTGCATCTACAGCTATAAAAAAGACTGATTGTCCATAACCATGTAAATTATTCATCAAAGGAAAATGGGAGAGAGGCATTTTGGGTAAATAACATGCTGTAAATATTTATAATAAGTGTTTGGCAAAAGTTTGAGTAGCCTATCAGATGTTCACCCAGACATTCTTGTAATCTGTTAAAGTGTCTTCCTGCTTTCTGAAGTTTCTTTGTGGACGTTGGCTGCTTTTTCACTGATTTTTAGTTTATTCCTCTAATGATGTTTGACACATAGTTTTTTTTTTTTTTTTTTTTATTAGGTTAAACCTTCTGACAGAAAATTGGCTAAACTTGATGATAAATTAGTGTTCCATCAACAGAAAGAAGGTTTACATTTGCGGTGAAGCAATTTCCTTTTTAGAATTTAGATATTTTGCTTCTTGTAATCTGACATGGCAACGTTTTTTATTTTTTATTCATCAAGACTGTAGTTAGACAAACATAAAAATACTGTTTTTTTGCATTAGTTCAGAGCATGACACACAGGAGATCAAGTGAAGGATGTTACATCAAAATCAAATCAAACTTTATTTATAAGGCGCTTTTCGAGCAAAAGTGCATTTTAATGTGCTTTACAGGATAAAAACATATGTCAACCCTCCCCCGCGCCTCCATATACACAATCCAATACACCCCCCTCCCCCCAGTCCAACCCCCATATGTAAAACACTCTCAAAACAACTTTAAAAGACAAACTGATGATAAAAAGGACAGTAGGGTGAGGACATGTCTCAGGTCCCTTTTCAGATGTTTGATGAATAAGAATAATGGACTAGGTTTCAAGACACACAAAGTGCTTTACAATTAATTCATTATTTATTGACTCACTTAATCATACTTTGGTGGTGGTGAACTAAACTGTGGCCACAGCTGCCCTGAGGCAGTCTGACAAATGAACATTCATACAGAAACAAGGCAGGTGAAGTGTCTTGCCCAAGGACACAATGACAGAGAGACAAGGACGGAGCTGAGTTTGAACCTGCGTTACCTCCAGAATCACAGCCTCATTGTTTTACCAATGCTGCAGGAGACCTACATGTGTACAAGATATTAGATTTTAGCTGTAAATCTAACAGAAACAACTTTTCTACTCGTGTAAATTCTTGGAAATCAAGAATTACATCAAGTTTTTCAGGAACAATGAGTAGCTGGTTATTATTAAGACATGAGTTCCTACAACATTTAATTCTGTTTTAATTTTCTCCTCAGTTTATACAATAATTACACAAGGGAATTATATGAACTGAAAACAAAAATCTAATTATTTGTTGTACTGTACAGTGTTTTTATCATAGTGTACTTCTTACTTTGATACTATTCTGTTTATAGAAAGTGTGTATGGATTGTTTATCATATTAAATACACAATGTTCTAAAACCAAAAGATTTTCCAAAGATTTTAACAGTTAAACACTGTAGATGCACATTTACTTTCAACTGCAGCATGTGCAGAGTTCAGATGGTCAAAGGATGTAATCAGTCATTTTCAAATTTATAGTTGTTCAGATTTACTCATCAAAGTAGAAGTACTGTCCAGGTTTTGTAAAATGATCCTGGAGCATTTGGGCTCCAGGATCGTTGACTCTCCATAGCAATATCAGTGTTGTTGAATGAGGGTTTGAGGAAGGGCAAGAGAACACACACACACACACACACACACACACACACACACACACACACACACACACACACTGTGGTCACGACAGGAACAAACCGCAGGCACCCATGTGAAATGAGTCAGTGAACAGACCTTTATTCCCACTCTGTGCTTCTCTATGAGTAAATGAACTCAGTCAAACTTTCCCAAATTTTTCACTGCAATCTCACTCATTTACTAAGATGTGCATCTGCATCTCTGGCTCCAAACTCTGAGTCAATGGACTGAATATGCTTCATTAAATTCCTTTTGTTCAGTTTGCATCATGACCCCCGTGTTTTGTTTGTCTGAAAGAATTCTTTGCTTATTGGGAGGATGAACCTCGTTTTGGTACCTGCCTAACGCACTGGATGGGTTTTGAAGTGTAGGCTGAAGCAGGTACTTCCTCCAACAACAAACATTCATAAAAATCTACAACAGTCCTTTAACATTTTACTCTTTTCTTGAAGTACAAGATCCAGTGTGTGTTTTTGTGTTACTATGTGTGCATTTTAATTTGAAAACGAAATAACAATTTGGAAAGAAGTTTGTTTAAACCTGATCACGATCACTGTTCAATTGAAAGTGCAACAAGTTGGTTTTAAAATATATGAGGTGTTACAGGAGAGGATAGTTCAGTAAAATTCATCTCCCCTTGTGAAGCAAGTCTGAGCATGATAAATGTATTGTAGTGGAAATCACATCACCTCGACACTGGGTGTTCATTGCCTCTTCGCTTCACACCTCAACATGCAGCCAAGTTCACACACACAAGACCAAAAACCCCCCTCAGGCTTCAGTCGGTGACCCAATCCATCATGGGACATTTGTGCTGATGTGAGGAGGTGGAAAAAATGTAACTGAGTGAGGGAGAAAAGGAAAAAAATGAAGAAGAAAAGAGGAAGATGCTGCGGAGTTCATATCACAGTGATGGATGAGGAAGAGGATGTTCACTGATGGCTACCCCCCCCCCCTCTCCTTCCCCTACATTTTTTTTTTCAAAGCACCTCTCAGGCAGAAAGACTATATGGTTTGTGAGCAGGAACATCAGATGAATGCAGTGAGATTTAAATGTGGTGTAAAAACGTGTGAACTACCTTTTTCATGATTCATTCAGTCGTTTTTTTTCAATCTCACAGCACAAAATCATGTCTTGTTAAGCACCATATACTCTCCATTTTGGTTTTATCTATTGAAAACATCAGAAAAATGGTTGAATAATATAAAAATAAACCTGATTAATATCACCATCTGATAAATTCTTGTCAAGCATGTGTCAGATTAAATAAGAATCCACAGAATGTTTCAAACTGGAGACATTAAAAGTTGAAGATGTAGTTGAGTTTAAATGAATGTAAAAGGAGGAAAAGCAAGACAAGAGGGGTTTCTCCTGCAGGGCTCTGTGGCTGGCTGTGCGCTCCTGTTCTGTTAGGCGGCCGTGGCCGACTAAATAAACAATCGTAATTGGCTGTGGAGCCCCACTCGTCTGGGGTTTCACTTGCTTTCATCCTCTGGAAGCTGCCGGGAAGCTGTGGGAGAGCTGAGGTGAGGCGTCATGACAAGCACACATGTGCTCAATCATGCACGCTCACAAGGGCTTGCAGACAGATGTGCATACAGTGTATAAGGTGAACTTTGAACATAAAGAAGCTGCAGCCTGATTCTGTTCTCTTTTTGTCTGGATGTAAATCGTGTTGCATGTGAGTGGACTGCGTGTGCATGTGAGTGTGTGTGTGTGTGTGTCTCCTTCCTGAAGTTTGGCTCACAGGAGAGTAATATGACCACCTGCTCAGCACATCTGGGGATAAGCAGAGTGCTACACACACACACTCCTCACTGTGCTTACTTAAACAGATGCACACTCAGGCATAATGCTCAATCACAGATATGATTCATGCCAAAGAAATGATAACAGATGTACCGACAAACAAAGCTGTATTTCCCTTTGATGTAGCTGAAAGACAAACCCCAGATGCAAAACTTTATGACACACGAGTCTGGATCAAATACACCACAGCAGGCTTTACTCATTATCAAGCATTAGATTTATTTGCAAATTATTCCATTTACTCTACTCAGTTAAAATTCTAGTACAAATACTTACTTTTTCCACAGTACAATACAAATTCAATCCAAGACATGTCATATTTTCTTTAATATAACATAGTTAGTAAGCATCAGAGCTTTGCAAGAAACTACAACTTGAAA
Organism: Pachypanchax playfairii; assembly: GCA_006937955.1. Lineage (NCBI taxonomy): Eukaryota > Metazoa > Chordata > Actinopteri > Cyprinodontiformes > Aplocheilidae > Pachypanchax > Pachypanchax playfairii. The sequence continues at coordinate 2,163,990 of SSNP01000035.1, forward strand.
CTCACAATTCTAAACTTTGAAAATGTCAAATGTTTTTCTTTATGCGCTCTAAACTTTTTAGACAATCACATAAAACATGGTGAGAAAAGCAAATGGCAAACAAACTGAATTTCTTCTTGTAATTTACAGTCCTTCTGCAAAATGATTGAAATCAACAGCGAGTGATAATTTTTTATTTTCTTTCCTCTATTTTCCCACAGCCAATTTTTTCTTCTAAAGTCAAATGCCCAAGCTGGAAATTTTCCAAAAAAATGTTTTGCAAGAAAAAAGAGAACCCATAAATACTAAAGGCAGCATGTTCAATGTGAGGGAAATGTGTTGTCTTTGAGCACAATATAAAGAATCACTCCCTCTCACAACTCTGGCTCTCAGCCCAGTTTGGCCTGAGAGAGGGAATTGTCTAAGAGGTTGTCATGGTA
>SSNP01000035.1:2164418-2301920 GCA_006937955.1 Pachypanchax playfairii
ACACACACACACACACACACACACACACACACACACACACACACACACTGTGGTCACGACAGGAACAAACCGCAGGCACCCATGTGAAATGAGTCAGTGAACAGACCTTTATTCCCACTCTGTGCTTCTCTATGAGTAAATGAACTCAGTCAAACTTTCCCAAATTTTTCACTGCAATCTCACTCATTTACTAAGATGTGCATCTGCATCTCTGGCTCCAAACTCTGAGTCAATGGACTGAATATGCTTCATTAAATTCCTTTTGTTCAGTTTGCATCATGACCCCCGTGTTTTGTTTGTCTGAAAGAATTCTTTGCTTATTGGGAGGATGAACCTCGTTTTGGTACCTGCCTAACGCACTGGATGGGTTTTGAAGTGTAGGCTGAAGCAGGTACTTCCTCCAACAACAAACATTCATAAAAATCTACAACAGTCCTTTAACATTTTACTCTTTTCTTGAAGTACAAGATCCAGTGTGTGTTTTTGTGTTACTATGTGTGCATTTTAATTTGAAAACGAAATAACAATTTGGAAAGAAGTTTGTTTAAACCTGATCACGATCACTGTTCAATTGAAAGTGCAACAAGTTGGTTTTAAAATATATGAGGTGTTACAGGAGAGGATAGTTCAGTAAAATTCATCTCCCCTTGTGAAGCAAGTCTGAGCATGATAAATGTATTGTAGTGGAAATCACATCACCTCGACACTGGGTGTTCATTGCCTCTTCGCTTCACACCTCAACATGCAGCCAAGTTCACACACACAAGACCAAAAACCCCCCTCAGGCTTCAGTCGGTGACCCAATCCATCATGGGACATTTGTGCTGATGTGAGGAGGTGGAAAAAATGTAACTGAGTGAGGGAGAAAAGGAAAAAAATGAAGAAGAAAAGAGGAAGATGCTGCGGAGTTCATATCACAGTGATGGATGAGGAAGAGGATGTTCACTGATGGCTACCCCCCCCCCCTCTCCTTCCCCTACATTTTTTTTTTCAAAGCACCTCTCAGGCAGAAAGACTATATGGTTTGTGAGCAGGAACATCAGATGAATGCAGTGAGATTTAAATGTGGTGTAAAAACGTGTGAACTACCTTTTTCATGATTCATTCAGTCGTTTTTTTTCAATCTCACAGCACAAAATCATGTCTTGTTAAGCACCATATACTCTCCATTTTGGTTTTATCTATTGAAAACATCAGAAAAATGGTTGAATAATATAAAAATAAACCTGATTAATATCACCATCTGATAAATTCTTGTCAAGCATGTGTCAGATTAAATAAGAATCCACAGAATGTTTCAAACTGGAGACATTAAAAGTTGAAGATGTAGTTGAGTTTAAATGAATGTAAAAGGAGGAAAAGCAAGACAAGAGGGGTTTCTCCTGCAGGGCTCTGTGGCTGGCTGTGCGCTCCTGTTCTGTTAGGCGGCCGTGGCCGACTAAATAAACAATCGTAATTGGCTGTGGAGCCCCACTCGTCTGGGGTTTCACTTGCTTTCATCCTCTGGAAGCTGCCGGGAAGCTGTGGGAGAGCTGAGGTGAGGCGTCATGACAAGCACACATGTGCTCAATCATGCACGCTCACAAGGGCTTGCAGACAGATGTGCATACAGTGTATAAGGTGAACTTTGAACATAAAGAAGCTGCAGCCTGATTCTGTTCTCTTTTTGTCTGGATGTAAATCGTGTTGCATGTGAGTGGACTGCGTGTGCATGTGAGTGTGTGTGTGTGTGTGTCTCCTTCCTGAAGTTTGGCTCACAGGAGAGTAATATGACCACCTGCTCAGCACATCTGGGGATAAGCAGAGTGCTACACACACACACTCCTCACTGTGCTTACTTAAACAGATGCACACTCAGGCATAATGCTCAATCACAGATATGATTCATGCCAAAGAAATGATAACAGATGTACCGACAAACAAAGCTGTATTTCCCTTTGATGTAGCTGAAAGACAAACCCCAGATGCAAAACTTTATGACACACGAGTCTGGATCAAATACACCACAGCAGGCTTTACTCATTATCAAGCATTAGATTTATTTGCAAATTATTCCATTTACTCTACTCAGTTAAAATTCTAGTACAAATACTTACTTTTTCCACAGTACAATACAAATTCAATCCAAGACATGTCATATTTTCTTTAATATAACATAGTTAGTAAGCATCAGAGCTTTGCAAGAAACTACAACTTGAAACTCACAATTCTAAACTTTGAAAATGTCAAATGTTTTTCTTTATGCGCTCTAAACTTTTTAGACAATCACATAAAACATGGTGAGAAAAGCAAATGGCAAACAAACTGAATTTCTTCTTGTAATTTACAGTCCTTCTGCAAAATGATTGAAATCAACAGCGAGTGATAATTTTTTATTTTCTTTCCTCTATTTTCCCACAGCCAATTTTTTCTTCTAAAGTCAAATGCCCAAGCTGGAAATTTTCCAAAAAAATGTTTTGCAAGAAAAAAGAGAACCCATAAATACTAAAGGCAGCATGTTCAATGTGAGGGAAATGTGTTGTCTTTGAGCACAATATAAAGAATCACTCCCTCTCACAACTCTGGCTCTCAGCCCAGTTTGGCCTGAGAGAGGGAATTGTCTAAGAGGTTGTCATGGTAAAGAAGAGCTGAACAGAAAACTGGAGACTCTTTTGGGTGAGATAGAAGATTTACTTGATGCCTTTGCCATAAGTGATTTGTTTTGTTTTTCTTTGTTTGGATAGGTAAAAAAAAATCCCATTGTTTGCTGTAAAGTTGGAGGATGCACTCAGCAACGGCACCCACATAGAACATATTCTAAACTGTTCCAGATAGCTGTGGTGACCACATGGATCTGTTAAAAATGAAGTGTATCTTAGTGTTTCCTCACAGCAGATGTGTATGAGGTATAACACTCATGATATAATCATCTCAGCCCATTTTCACCATTTAGAAACAAAATCCTACAACTAACTCTGAGCCTTTAGGAAGAGAGTGTAAAATTAAATGTTTCCCAGTTTCAGGTGACTTTACTGTCACTCAGAACTGTAAGAGAACAACTCTATAAGTTTTATTTATCCTTTTAATAACAGGCTATTAATGAGCTCTGGTCATTCCTGGGACAATAATTTGGAATGTAATGATAACTTAGCTGCTAAAAGATCAAACAAAGCAGGTGATTTTACACAAATTAGCTCTAGACACACAATCTTATTCTGTTTTAGTGTGACCGGTTGTTCTAGAACAAAAGCAAGACCCGAGGAAATTTAGAAAAGTGGGTCACGTTTTGTTTTTTTGAGCTCTGCGTTTGCTTTGGTACATCCTGGTTATTCTGCATGGAAAATTTCTGCAAAACCACATAGCCCACAGCAAAGGGAATGATTCTTTCCCAAAAGTAGCTGCTCTTAAATTGTCTGAAACACCTGATTTGTAATCCACGTTTTTCTCCTATCAGCCTATAAGCATCATCATCTTCACATACAGTTCATTGTTTTTACTGGAAAATGTTTGTTACCAACTCTGTTGTGAGTTGGAAAAGTGTCATATTTTGCATCATCTCGGTGTAAATTCCCATTTTTGAAACACTGAACATGATGAACAACTTTTAGGTGAGCATTTAAAAAATAATGTGTCCAATTAAACATTTAGTTTTGGATCATCAGAGTTTTTATATTTCCAGTTGGAACTTTTTCTGCTGCTCCAACCACTTCTGTAAAACACCTAGAACCACATTACCCACTATGTCAGCTCAAAACTCAGTGTTTTCATGATTTATATGAAAAAAATCTTTGGTTTTCAAAGATTTTTAAAAAGTGATAAAGATTTAAGCATGAATGGATTTGTTACTCCCTTGACGGTGTTTGTTTCAACAAAACTTGCTTCTGTAGATGTAGGCAGCCATAACATTTTTTCAAATTTCATCATAATCAAATGTGAAACTGTTTTTATTTTCAACAAAAGTAAGAGAACTCCTACAATAAATTCTGCTTCCTTTCAACTAAAAATACAGGAAAAAAAAGATGACAAATTGTTTCCTCTGTGTGTTCTGTAGGTTTACTTTGGAAATCAAAAGTCCAGAGTGAAAATGTTTCTGTCAAATGGGACCAAACTGTTAGTCATGAAGCTGAATGTGAAGATGACTCTGATCCAAGCACAGCAGCTCAGCTTCCAACTCCTCCGACTACGGGCTCACACTCGCCACTAAAATGACTCCTAGCGTGACCTGCGCACCCCCAGGAATTCCCTCAAGCCATGAGGGGATATTCTGTGTCCTAAGTTATATGTGTGCACGTGCGCGTGTTTGTGTACGCATGCATAGAAATTAAAGTCTCTTTATACAAGCTGTGCATATGTCAAACACCTCATGTATCACACAGCACCTCGGCTCAGTGAACAGGAGAGCAGGGGCTTTCCTACCTGGCTCAGTTATTCATGCACACGCACACACACACACACACAACACATGATTGCATGGGTCAGAGATTCACTCTCGACAGCTGGAGCTGCATATGTGTAAAAGTGTTTTCCAGTGGTTTAGAATAAACACTCCTGTCTAAGGCTAAACATAAGCAATCAGTCTACTGATATAAAAAAATACACATAAAGAAGGAGGGGGGGTGATGCGGTGGATACTGAGCACTGAATGAACTTGAAGGTTGAGTGTTGTTAAGGAGAAGGGCTGTTTGATATAGATGAGATTTGATGGCAACTTTCCCCAAAGATCTCACTGAAGATGACATTTAATCATCATTTCACTGCAGTGAGAAAGACCAAATATGAGAGTGAAGACAGGGAGAGGGAAGAGGGTAAGGGCGCGCTTCTTCCTAAGACGGCAAGCAGCCAACAACAACAGCCGACTCCAGTAGGTCGGCACAGGAAGGAGGAGGGGGGTGAGGTGGGTGAGTGTGCGGATCTGTTTGTGTGTGTACACGGGGGTGGGCGTGTGGGATGTGCTGTGAAAGCCCTTATGTGTGGACCCTGCTCTCTTCAAGCGTTCCTGTTTGTTGTCGGTGAGCCAGAGGGCCTTCGGCTGGACTATTCCCGGGGGAGTCATTGCACCACATTCCTTTCCCATTATTCCAGGCGTCTCTATGAGCAGCACCATCCTCGGATTCAGCTGGCCTTTCCCCTCGCCTCTGATGTCCTGTGTTTTCATCCCTCTTGTTATTATTATTATTATTTTTGGTTATTAGCTGCCAAAGCTCAGCTCAAAGAAGATGATGTGCTAGTGAACAAGGAAAAGGGTGGTGGGAAGCGAGGAAGCTGGGGGACCCTCTAACTCTTGACTTATAGTGTGTGCTTACATGTTAGATGGAATTTTTGCATTCTTATTATTCGATTACAAAAACTACAAAATCAAACCAAGATTTTCATGAATATTTTTTCAACTGTATCATGTTACTATGATTTAAACTTTATCTGCTGCAGAGAACAGGTGTCCCAAACCCTCCAGCTGGGTTATATATGATCTCCCCGTCTTCACACACTCTCTGTGTCCCGCTCTTCCGGCTCTTCTCATCGCTTCCTGTCTGCTGTTCAGATGTTCTCGTCTTCTCCCTTCCTCTGTGGAGTCTTCCTCCTGTTGGGTCTCAGTGACCTGACAAGGAAGGAATGTTCATCACAATGTCGTAACTTTTCAAAGTCTCCAGCAGGAGGGGGTCAGGAGCCTCGGGCCAGGGAGGGACCGCACGACTGACTGACAAGTACAGGTGAAAGTGTTTCAGGTCGTCCTTGTGTCACAGAGGACACACGCACATGCACATAAACAGGCTCCAGTCAGGCTGTGCCTCTGTGGGAACAAGGGGAAAGATCAACTACAGCTGTGACAGGGTTCACTGCATGGAAAGGCTTTCTGACCTACGAGTCATATGATGGTATCACATGACTATTTTAATCCACTTTTAAAAATCCCACAAAGTTCTGAGCTGAAATTCAATTTTACATGAAAAAGTGGAGCGTCCTTGCTGATTAGATCAGTCAAGTGACGCAAGTCTCAGTTAAAGACCATAAAAGAATAAGTCTTGTGCCTTGAAATTAAAGGCCAAATATAAAGTTTCTCTTCAGAAAGTTTTGTTGCAACATGATAACACCATCTGAAATGAAAATTTGTGAAGTGGCCTGTCGACACTGTTTGGGTTTTTCTTGTCAAGAGGAAACACATTCCTGAGTTGCACCTCTGACCTTGAAGAGAGAGAGAGGGAAGAGATCCTACAGAAATAAAGGAACAAGTAAATAATAAGTCCAGGCTTTTCCCCAGATGTTGCATGATGTCCCTGTTCTGTGAACCTGCAGTTCTTCATTACTGATGAAAAACGTTGATAAACCGTTTTTTCTACATGAAGCTTTGCGATTATTCCTGATTCCGTCCTGGTGTGTAAAAACTTTAGGACTATGTCTGTTAAAACAAACAAGTTACAAGCTTATATGCATTTAAATGATTGAAAGGTTTGTGCAGCTTAAACATATATGCCTCATGTTATCTCCCTGTAACAACATCCGAGTTCCTCTCTGGTAGGAAACAGAGCTGTAGCTGGAAGGTTAACATGGCTGTTATTTCAACTGTCATTTTCAAATGTTAATTAACAACCAATGAACATAAATGATGATTACTCATCAGAGCACTTGACATTCATCCATTTAGTTTCAGATCTCTTTTTGTCCTGTTCAGGGTCAGCGGGTCCGGTTCTTATTCCAGCAGTCATGCAGGGTACACCCTGGACAGGTCACACAGAGATCAACTACCATGCTCACACACTCAAACCAAGGGGCAATTTGTGAACTTACTGTAGACATTTTAAATCAAACACCTTGAAACGTTCTATGCTGAAGGTACAGAAAAATACCAACGAGGAAGAGAATAGTGACAGAAAGGGAAGGAAATAGGAAGCAGTTGTGGAGCGAAAGGTTACAGAAGAGTCAGGGCTGTCGGTCGGGCTTGACCTGATCAAGTCAATAAGTCCTGGGGGAGAAGTTAAACAATAACAGTAAGTAAGGTAAGAGTTTGATGTGATGGAAGAAGTTTTGACAGAGGGACCAACCTGCGTGCAGTGAGAGTATAACGTTTTTACAGCTGGGTAAAAAGCAACAGCTCTCAGTGTGGTCGTGGTCTGATTTAAGGCCATTAAAATAAATAAGTAAGTAAGTAAGTAAGTAAGTAAGTAAGTAAGTAAGTAAGTAAGTAAGTAAGTAAGTAAATAAATAAATAAATAAATAAATAAATAAATAAATAAATAAATAAATAAATAGATAAATAGATAAATAAATAAATAAATAAATAAATAAAACAGAAACTGAGAGCTCAAAAAATCTGTCAAATAAGCAATAAAGTTAAATAAATTTGGTAAAAGCATTCAGTACTATCTCATTTGAAATAGATTGTTTTGATTGACCAAACATGGAGAAGTTTTACAGATTTATTTTCTTGCTTTATGTCAAATTGTTTATCTGACAGAAACTCAACAGTTAAACCTATTTGTTTTAAAATGTCAAAATATTAATGGTATAATAGGATTGTCATCTGTTCCATAAATCTGTTACATCTTCAGACGTTTTATGCCTAATCATTAATATATATTCAAAAATAAAACCTCTGTTGTTAACATTTCTTTTGACTTGCCCAGTTCCCAGGCGGTCTCGCTGCTGAGGTGTGGAGTCCTGTGGTGTAACTGTAAAATAATGTCTCCCATATGGCCATGAAAGAACTGGCACATACAGTAGAACCCTGCAGCAGTGAGTACAAGCAGATGCTCCTCATTCTTGCGCTGCATATTAGTGAGTTTAACTGTAGCATAATGAGAACTTGGATGTGTTTATCTGAATCAGCAAACAACGAGGGGAAAAAACGATGACATGAAATGTTGGTGTCAGAAAGTGTCAGAGTTGCATGTGCACTGATGAATGCAGAATTTGGATTTTTTTAAAGTTTCATTATGATATTTTGTGTTTTTGTATGTGTTGTAATGAATCACAAAAACACCAGAACTGATTTCATCTGTAACTGCGGTTATACCACTGCTTTAACTCAGAACTCCCTTTCTCATACCCTCACCCCCCCCCCCTGCATCTGCCACTATATCACCTTAGGTTGACATGAAAATGGCCAAAAGTTGTTGCAGAAATCAATAATTTATCTTCATATTAGAGGAAAAAACCTGCGCATGTTATTTGTGCTACTTTTTAAAAATGTATTTGTCAATCTGCATTTCCATGGTCTTAATGTTGATTTTTTAATGATTCCTAGCTCTTGTCTGTTTGTTCAGTGTTTCATGGTAAATGAATCACTGTTTACTCATTTCGTTGCCTTTTTCTTTTCATTCGTCTGTGATCTGCATGACTCAGAACCTCATGCAGGTTGGTGATGGTGGGGATTCCCAAATGATGTAATACCAAAATCTGACAGTGCAAGGCAGCATTGTAAATGAATACTGATGTGATCGGCTCACCAATACTTTAATTTCTTAGTCAATCAATGATCAGTGGAAAAGTTAAATCACATGTTTTGTGTGAGTTTTCAGTCAGCATCAAAAAATAAATCTTCTTACAGGGCAAAGTAGCAGCTGTTGAGTGTTCTAAAAATATTTCTTCAGCTTTTTAAACAATTTTTCAGTTAGTTTTTTTATGATTATTTAATTAACAATTTTAGGGTTGACATTTTTACTAGTTTTAATCTATAGTTATTAAATCCAAAATAGCATATAACTTAATAAATGAAACATTCACGTTCACAGAAACAAGCTGCATCTGTTTCTGTTTCAGTGATTTTGTAGTCTTTTCTCCAACAAGCTGATTTCTGTGCTGATGTAAGATTTTGTTGGGTGCACGGTAAAAATCCTTAACTGTTATAGGATTAACAAGTCCTTGTAGAGCTTCAGCCTCAATGTTTTATTAAAGAGGCCATTTCATACAAATTTCAGGACTTTGTGGTTATTTCTTAAGTATTTACCAGTAATATGAAACATTTTATATCTAAAAAACGTCAGGAAACACTTATTAATAGACCTTTCAATCTGTCTGCATTAACATTCGGGAGGTTCCGGCTCCTTCCATCAGGCTGCTTCGTCAGGCTTCGGCAGCAGCTTGTTCATATTCATTATTCGAATTTGCTGGACTCTGATTGGCTAACAAACTAGCCTATGAGAGCAAAGTATACTGTTTCCTGCCCCACTGTGCATGCCAACAATAGATGTTCTCTCTTCCTGTCTGCTACGTCTTATGCTACAGCTTTAAGCTAGCAGCATGCTAGGCGTGGTTTCAACTGCAGGAGGTGATGAATACTAACGAACAAAGGAGTTGTGATGAAACAGATACAAGCCGTTCGGACTCTGGAGAAATCGTGTTTTATCACCACCTGCGTAGTTTGAGAGATTAAAACTGAAAGAGAAGTTGTTGACCTGTTTTCACACCCACTATGAAGGTAAGAACACCTGTGGAGTTAAAATATTCAACAGAAACCTCAGAAAAACCGTTTTTAATGGAAGGGCCTCTTTAAGCCTGATTGGGTCTGTGAGAGCAACATTGTTTTACACTCACACTATAGGAAACGTGTCTCACGCTGCATGAAATCAACTGTCAGTGTTTTTTTTTTCCACAACTTCTGCTTTCAACTGTTCGTTGAAGCCAAGAGTAATGCCATTTGCACAAGTTCCATTCTTTACATTCTATCAATATTCTGATGTTATTTGATAGTAAATTATCAAATTAAAATATGTTATCTGTGACATTTATTCGTCATTATTTTATAAAATATTATTTTAGCTCTAGAAAGCTTTATGTTGCTTTGATGAGGAAAATACAGCTAGATATTGTTGGAGTTTCAGAAAGCCAAAAAATAGAAAACAATTTTTTATGAAATTTATAGACGCCTGATAGAATTTTGATTTAAATTTATACTTTCAAAGCAGACCTTACATTAAGTTCCATTCCAGATATGCAAATGAGTTTTGCATGAAGGTGATACTAGTGGAGCATTTAAATATGTTTTTGATGTGAATCTGCACATCCAGGAATTTTTTGGGAAATTAAAAATTCCTGCCGGGACAGTGTGCTCCTAATCTGTAAAAACATGATTCTTGAAGGGATAGCAGGGGGTGGGGGTAGCCTTTGGGGTGTCGAAGCGGGTCCCACGAATTGGGGATGGCGCTGTGTACAGTGTGAGTGAGTTAGCAGCCAAAGTTGCACAGCGCAGTCAGGAAAGTTCGCTGGTTATCCGACCAGATATCTCAACTTCTGTCATGTGGATGTCCAGCAGCACAAACACACGGACTGCAGGACTGAGATAATGAGGACTTCAATGCGTGAATGTTTTAAGCTCTTTTCTGCTTGAATCTGAAAAAAAATATAAAACTTAACGGTCTGCTGGCTTCGCTGCACGCTGCTGTTTCAATGGACTGTCGTTCTTATCTTCCTGTAAGTTGGACAAAACTGCATTGCATGCCTGGAGACAAGTGTTTATCAGGAGCATGACCTGCTGCTGACGTTATGCTGTGTTTAGCCTTGGGTGTTTTAAAACCATGAACTCTCCTCGTGAGCAGGAACTACCTGTATTTCGGAAGCACCGACTCATGGCTGCAGCGGTGCCCGGTGAGGACAGCCTATTGCCCCGTAACGCTTCCAGGGCTGATCGGAACGGATTAGTGGGTCTTGTTCACTGCTTTATCTGCGGAAGCGGGGTTACACCTGGAAAGGAATTAAGGCTGCAAGTGACATACAAGAAAGAGAAGTTTCCCTTTTTCCCTTTTCTCCAAAACCAGGAGCCAGCTCCTGGTGCGTGTGAGCTGAGCCCGGATGGACATGCGCTGGCGTGCGCTGTGTGCCACTGCTTTCTGACGGAACAGTGGAACTCATTCGAGCGGACCAGGACGCCCATTGAGAAGCGCATGTACTGGCTGAAACGACCCTACCAGTGTGACTCTCGACGGGTCCCGCAGGAGTGGAACATCTCCTATGATCTGGAGAGGAGAATCAGTGTCGGCAGCCAAAACTACGACGGGGGCGCAGACTCGGATTTTTCATCTTTTTCTGAAAATGAAAACATGTCAGACCAGGAGATGGATTTAGTTGACAGAACCGGCGCAGGCAAAGAAAAGTATTTGAGAACTCCTGGCAAATCGCCAAGAGACAGTAGCAGGAAGAACAATGTCATCAGTATTAAAAACAGCCCAGATTCACAGCGGGCAACGCGCTGCGCTGTGGGTGTTTATGACGCGCAGGGACTACCTAAAGCTGAGAGTGTTCAGCCGGCAAGGCGCGGTGCTAAGATTATGAATAATGTCTGTCAGTCATCAGAATCTTTGGTGAAGTCCCAAGAGAGATTCCCTCAACGGTGCCATGACAATCCTCGCTCTGACACACCTGTGCAAGACAACGGGGTCATTATGCGCAACAGGCGCTGGCTGGAGGAGGAGAATGTCAGACATGTGGAACCGCGTCAGATTCAGCGTGTTGCCGACAGCTGTGCTCCATCCAGACATCCATCGCTGCTGCTTCACCGAGGGAGAGCCGAGGATAACTCCACGTCTTCTGCTGGCACGGCTGCTGTCATCTCTAAATGTAACATGGCTGTTCCCAGGGAGAATAATGCCGACAACACAGATGAAGATGAGATTAACATCACCAGTGATGATGACAGGGATGTGTATGGCCGCAAAACAGGTTCAATAACTCAGCTCAGACCTGTTAAAGACCTCACAGTCAAAAAGAGTGCCCAAGCTCATCACACTGCAAACTCCAGTCCAGAGGAGAGTGTGTGCTACATCTGTGGCACTGTGCTCAGACATGATGATTATTTCAAAGTCAGCGTCCAGAAACAGGAGCGGGCTCAAGGAGAGCCATTCTTTCCCTTTCTGTGGCTTCACACAGCTCCTAAAGGTGCAATACCTATCAGTCCATCAGGTATTACTGTTGTCTGTGGGAGTTGCCATACCTCTCTCATGCAGCAGTGGCAGAGCTTTCAGCTGGCTGATGTGCCTGTCCTCCAGCGCCTCTATGTAGTCCCCATCAACCAAGATAACAATGCTCTCCCTCCATCCCAGCCCACTCCACACGATGAAAGGACTCCAGGCTCCACAGAGCGCATCCCTGAATCTAAGATTTCCCATGAAGCCTGTTTCCTCTGTGGTAAGGAGTGCAGAGCAGATATGAGAGTAGTTTATGCACAAGCTGGTGTTGGTAAATCCCGCACTGTGATGTACTTTCCTTTCATCAACATGCTGCCTTGTCCTCCAAACGCTCAAAGGGTGAGAAACGGCCGAGTACGCTGCTGCCCGCAGTGCCATTCTATACTTGAAGACATCTGGAGCGCATATCGGCTCAGCCTCAGTGAAGATCTCATCACATCTGTCAGTTCCTATCTTGTTAGGTACCATGCTTTCATGTCTGTCAATGGCTCTGGACCAACCCACTCTCATGTAAGGATGAGCTCACGCCCCAGCAGTTCCATGTCAGTGTGTTACCTGTGTGGAGCTGAGCTGAGTGCAGGAGGAGAGTACCAGCTGCATGTCAACCCACCTGGACGTTGTGGAGAGAGGGAGCCTTTTTTTCCATTTCTCACAGTTCACCCGCCTGCACCTCAAGCCAAGCCAGTTGATCCCACAGGCCTGGTGTCAGCCTGCAAACTGTGCTACCATGACCTGCACGCTCAGTGGGCCCAACATGAGAACAAGGGAATTGATCCCTCCACTCCAGCTTCTTCTGGCTTATCCAGTGTCACCCTCCAGCCACCAAGTTCTCCATGGGCCCGCCAATACAGCTGTGAGACTTTTGTATGTTTCTTCTGCAGGCAGGAGCAGAGCAGGCAAGGCAGGCTTTGTGCTGTCACTGTGGCCCGTCTACCTGTGTTTCTGTACGCTCCCCGAAGCCCTCGCATGCTTCTGGTGGACGATGGGAGGAGGTTGGTGATTGGCTCATGCACAGAATGCAAAGCAGTGGTGCAGGTGGAACAGAGCATGCAGCAGGATGGGGGGATGCTGGGACACGGATCAGTCGGAGAAAGGAAAGGCCCAGAACCAGATTCACCACAGTCCAAATCTAAGGTAAGAAATGAGCCACCACATGTGGGTTGATTTGTTTTTCTTTGTCTTCTGTTGTTTCTAGTACTAGTAAATTAATTCTTAAAATTAATTTTCTGTCTTTAAACATTACTTCATGAGTTCATGATTATTTGCTTATTATATCTATATATATGAACTATATTAACATTAAATTAAAAGGAACTGCTGTGCTTTAGGCAGAAAGGATGTTTCTGTTCTTGTTTGTGTGCTGGACTTGAAAAGAAAAGAAGGCTGGAAGGCCTCAAATATTTTCATCAGAACTCGTTTATATAAACAAAAGAAGAAGAAAACTATGGGGATCCGGAGACCAAGGCCAGTCCAGTGTTTGCTGTGTTCATGTGTGTGAGTTTATTTGAACGAGCATGACTGAGTAGGTGTCACCTGGTGCTGAGGAGTTTGTTTTGGTTGGGGAGAACTGACTAGCATTTTCTAGAAATGTTCTTTTAAAACAATCTGACAAAATGACTGACATTGGCATTTTTAAACCAGTGAAAGAAGTGAGACAGAAACCTCTGGATAATTAGTTTCAATAATTAGTTAATTTTCCAAAAGAGTAGTTGCAGACAGCGTGGCTCAGTTTTCCTAATTTGGCAGGTTAACATGTTTGAAGGCATTACAGCAATTGTGCACTGTTTCGTTTGTTTGTTTTGTTTGTTAGTTATGGCAAACAGTGATAAAGTAAAGTACTTTTGGTGGGTTTCGAGCAATGATTGTGTAAGTGGTCCAGATGGGTTGGCACAGTGAGCAGTACATCTTTACACTTCCTCTGACGAGAGCTCATTCTGTCATATTTCATTTTCTTCTTCATTCTGGTCTCAATTTTTAAAAATATCTTCTTTTCCTTCTGGCTTCTCCCTTCAGGAGTCGCCACAGCAAATCATTCTTCACTCACACCAAGCAGCCTCATGTCCTCCTTTTTACTCCATATATGTCCTCTTTGGTCCTCCTGTCTGGCAGTTCCCACCTCAGCATCCTTTTCCCAGTAAGCCCACTATCTCTCCTCTGTACATGTCCAAACCATCTCAGTCTCTCTGACTTTATCTCCTAAACATCTAACGTGTTGTCCCTCCGATGTCCTCATTCCTGATCCTGTCCAGAAAACACATAAACACTTATAAGTCTTACATTCCAGGTGATCATAATGTTTTTGGGTATGGGGTTCTACAGACGAGCAGTTCTGGGTAGGTGATGTGTAAATGAAGAGCTGAGGACTTTTTGGACACCCAGCTGGTGCTATGAACAGATCTCTCATGCAAACAAACACTAAATGTCCGGCCATGCAGGACATGTGAAGAACATCTGTGGATGCCATTCGCACTCATTAGTGTGACACTAACACATATTAAAGCCATCTGTCTGGAGCTGTTCATCAAATTCTATCTTTGTTCTTCAAACAAGTGACTTAATCCCTTTTAAAGTTACGTCTTTGTTATTTTCTAAACATTAAAATGTAGATTTTATTTCCAATTTAGCCCAAAGAAATCAGAAGACACTCGTGTGATTATAAATCAAATGTTTCTCTCTGAGGTTACAGGATCATCTCTGTAGGGGAGTTTTAGGTGACCACTTTGGACTTTTGGCCCAGTCCTTTTTGGCCTGAGTGAGCTGGTGACCTCATGGCTAAGATAGAGCCAATAGCATTGGGACGGGGTGTTGCAAAATAGCTGCAGGGTAACAGGTGCTTCGTACTTTAGTGCCATGCTTTAAGCTTGAGAGGGTCTGTCATCGCTGGGGTTTGAGCTGTCAGAAGGGAGTTCCCATCTGGTTCCCTTTAGTGCCCTCTGCACTCACATCCAGTGTTCAGTTTAGTTTTGTCGAGTCTTTCAAGTTGGCAGTTTCCCAAAAAAGAAAACTTGCAGCACTTTTATATTTCAAACATAAATTGATTTCTTCTCTTTTGTTACCTCTGCCAAGGAGGTAATGTTTCCATCAGAGTCTGTCTGTCTGTTAGCAGGATACCTCAAAAACTAATAGATGGATTTTGATGAAATTTTCAGGAAAGGTCAGAAATGACCCAAGGAAGAATTGATTAGATTTTGGGGGGTGATCCGGATTACCGTCTGGATCCAGGAATTTTTTTAAGGGTCGTACTTTCTACAATATGTCCACTTGGCCTTGGTCTGCGCTCTCTGAGTGCTTTTCTAGTTTTATTTAATGTTGACAACTGAAAAACATACGAATAGAAAAGGCAGAGAAAAATTAAACCCCATTATTTAGAATGATATCTTTTATTCTGGCTGTGAATCTTTAAATGCATCTTATATAATGTAAATATAGGATGCTGTGGAATCATCCTGCAGAAAAAAACAGCGATACGTGTGGGCTGGTTTTTGCTCCTTGTTCTGCCTTTATTTATTTTTTTACATTGATTTAATGTTTAAAAAAGATCAAAGAGATCAAAATAAGCGCTCAATAAAGATATGTTAAACTAACATTTTTCTAAAAGTAGGATTTTGAGCAATTGATTAAAAAAAAATCTGTCAAAAGTTCTCATATATGTTGCAATTAATACCCAAACATGATAAAATTTGGTCTCTTTACTCTTTCACCAGAGTAACACATGGGTTGTTAACTTAATTTATGTCTGAGCAGCAAATATTCAGCACAGATTTTTTTGTTTGTTTTGTTTGTATTTAGTTGATTTCATTCAGTTTTCAACTGAAGTCTGTGAATGCTGAATTTCCCTGATTTAACAATTATCACATCAAATTTGAACAGTTTTTTTTTCTTTGTATGAGCTCTATATGTAACATTACACTGTTTTAACTGCTACCACATGAAAACCCTGACTGTGTCACCAAAGAGAATTCATTGTGTCGTGAAAGGGGAAGTGAAATAAAAGAAATAGACATCAAATGTAAATGAAATGTTGGAAAGTGTTAGTGAACAGGAGAAGGTTGAGGTGTTAATGAGATTTAAATCGCAGCCAGAGGAAACAAACAAAGTTCTTTTCTTCTCATCCTTTGATCATTTTAAAGCTAATATTACAGCATTGTATCAGCAGAGACTATTATAGCCAGAGGGGGTTTTTAATAGTTAAAAACAACATGTATAGTGTGAGATGTCTTTGTGTTTATTTAGAGAAGACCATTCATATTGCATGTAATGTGTAAAGTTTCTACAGCTGTGCTCCTCTCTCAAGAGTAAAGTCTGACAGACAGCTTTGCGTTTCAGAGGAGAGATCTTGGTATTTGAGGGGCTTAATCTGAAAGCTGCTAGAGGTGGGATTTGATTAGCTTTCAAAGCTTTAATCACTCTCTTCCCGCTAGTCTCTCTAAGCGCTGCATTCTTGACCATATCAGAATGAAGAGATCAGATCATGCATGGAGTCGATGAGGTTGTGGTGTTCCAGCTTTTCTTTTCTTTTTTTTCCTTTTATGTCTCAGTCTCACAAAAACTGATCCTTGTGAATATAAGAGGCTACAGTACATGTGATAGTGTTGGTTCTGGTCTTTCTGGCCTTTTTGGTGTCACAACACACATCCTACTGAAAAATAGGCATAGATTCTTTTAGCTGTAGACATGATTGTTTCCTCCATAAAGAAGTTTTGATTTTTGCTAGTGTTAGTTTGTTTTTTATCAGTATAACTCAAAATATGATGAACAGATACAAATGAAATTAACAGTACAAGTTGGGAACAGCATAAGAAACAATCCATTCAATTTTTGGGGTGATCATGATCCTCCTATGGATCCGGGAATCTTTATTATAACAAGATCACATTATGGGGAAATGTGCTGCTTTGTGGAGAACGACACTCCCCCAAACAATTTCATTTTTTTATTTGTCAAGAGTTAAAATACATTTGATGAATCTTTTTATGACTACACTGTGCAGAGATGCAGATCTCAAAATATGTTAATGATCCACTTCTAATTTACTGTAACATAATGTACATGATCTATGCTGTGCACCTGCTTTGAATTAGATAATCTTTTATTGCCACTTTAGCCTGGCATAGTGTGACAGTAGGCTGATATGTTAGTGTATTGATGTAAAGGATGTTGCTCCACTGTTCTGGACTTTAGGCTTTACAGTAGTAAAACTGGGTTTACAGTGGTAATTATAGAGGACAGAGGGCAGTGCAGCAGCAGCTCAGCCTCACTGCCAGCTGCCCTCTGGCCGTAACACACACATTCACACTTCGTCACATAAATGCATGCAATCAGATACTTGCACTTAAATACACATGTATACACAGGGTATAATCTTTGTCATTTCCATAAAGAACAGCTGCAAGTGTGTGTGTTTGGGTACATGTGTGTCTACCAGGTGGTTTGGAGCACTGGCAGGTGTTTGCTCTTGTGCTGGCAAATGCAGTTGCATTGTGCCACAGCTGTGTAAGTGCGCACACAGCATGCATATGTGGTTCTGCACCTGGACACAACTGGAAAGTGGAGCAACACAGAAGTTGCTTGCTCTGTTCATATTTTTAATAAGGGAAACCTCACCCTCATGCTGCTGTCAGGACTCGAGGTGTCAGCCCGAGGCTAAAAAGATCTCTGTGGTAAACTAAATATAATGCATGAACACTCGCTCCAACCACTTTTCAGAATGCTTCATCCCTTTCTGTTCAAACACCAATGAAGAGGAAGAGATTGGCATTGATGTGATCTTCAGTGAGTCTATTTTGGCTTGAGATGATATCCCCCTCTTGGATTTCTCTCTCCTTGTGCATACATCCCCAAGTTTTGGCCCTGACCCCTGTACACCCCTACCCCCACTCAAACTGTCCAACCACCTGGTCTCTCGCATACTCAGCTTGTCTTTCCAGCTCCAGGACAGCTGGGAAGACAGGACTGAGCCTCACATGACACCAGAGGCTGTGATTCTTCAAGACGAATGCAGACTATACAGTTACTCTGCCACATCTAGCGTTATGCAGTATAAACTCTCATAAATGGTACAAAGTTAAAAATCAGAGACTTGTAAAAGAATTGTGAGCTATTACCAGTTTGGACTAAGATGCAGAAGAACTGACCTTAGGTAACAACTTTGTGATCCTGTTGCTAGCAAATCATGCAAAGATAGACAGTCTATACAGTCAAGCCATGGACACATGGGCATGCTTGAACACAGATAGTCATGAGTTAGTGAGACTGTGCAAATAGTTTCCAGTAGTACACAGACATGACAATAACATGAGTCAGAAATAAAAACGCAGTTTCTGTGTGACAAATAGTTGCCACGACTCTCTTATTGTCATTTATTTCCTGCTGCTTATTTCAAGTATGCCATCTGCACTGCTGATATGTTATTGATATAGACTTTATGTTGCTGTTCACCACTGCTGGATATTTTTAATGACTTATTGAAAGCAGGTCTCACCCAATCCAAAACTAACAGGCCAGCAGTGTGCTAACATAGGACTTGCCAGCTTGGTCAGCAGCCTTTTCCACATGGTCTGGAGTTGTGTGCAACCTGGACCAATGTGTTAGTCACGGTCAATGTGCAGAGTGTAGCCTCAAGGCCACAGAGAAGCACAGCTGAGAGGGAAAACACTAGATTAGCTTTAACCTGGTCAAAAGACTTTTAAACTGTTTGTTGTATTGCTGTTTTTTTTATCAGATTTATAGAGCCAGAATAAACTTCAATTCAAGCTTTAACAAAGTGTTGCCACATCAAGTTAGACAAACATGTATTGAAAATATGATACTCAGTGTTTCCTTTAAAAAGAAATCCCTGAGTCTAAAATGCTTATGTTGTTATGAGAGTCCACAGATGCAAAGGGATTCTAGATGTTGTTATATCCTTCTTGTCTTCAGGGGGCTATAAAAATAGCACTTAGCTCAAGTTGGGTGTCAGAGGTCTTCCTCTCTCTCTCTCTGTTTTTTTTCCTTTCTTCTTTTCCCAGCTGTGTCATCTCTCTTCTTGTCTCCCATCACCTCTGCCTTCCCCTTTCTCTGCTCCCATCTTTTCTCCATTTTCCCCCTTTTGTACACCTCTTTCTGCCCTCATCTTCATCTCCCCCTGTGGTATTAGTGGGGCCACATGTTGCTGGCCTCTCCTGGTGGTGTGAGCCCCATGGCAGGCACTGGCTCCAGGCTGACGCGTAGCTCAGTGTCTGTGTGTTGTCTGTGTGCGCGCGCGTGTGTGTGTGGATGAGAAGGAAGACTGTAATGTGTTCCTGCATGCCTAACAGTGAGTGCATGTGTGTATGTGTGAGGCCGCTAACACAGTAACCTGATAGTGGTGCGGCTGAGCAGTACAGAGCGGAGCAGCGCTGTGATTTATCCCGCGGGCCCAGCAGATGGCTGCAACAGGAGTTTGTTTAAGTTTGCTTCAGAGCTGGGCGAGCAGCCAGGAGCATTGAGGAGGTTTGCCAAAAAAATGTTCACTGACTCTGGATGCCTAACCACATTGCACCCCCCTCTTCTCTCCCCTCTGCCTCCCCCTAACCCTTGACAGTCCCCTCAGTTCAGCACACACACAGACACACACATGCTCTCGCAGACTTTCTGTCGCTACTCTCCTTTTACCCCTCTCTAATTTCTCTCTTTCCTCCCATCTGCTTCACACACTACACACATATGCACATTCACACGCACATACATACACACACACACACACACACACACACACTAGCTTGTTCTTGCTTCAGTATTTTTTTGGCAGCATCCTTGGTGCAGACATCATCTAACCCTTCTTGAGGGGGGCATTAAAGACTGAGGAAGCATCTATTCTGATTGAGGTCTTCTGAACACAACCATATGACCAGCATTTAGCTTCTCACTCTGGAATAAAATGGATGTCTTTAACATAAGCAGAGACTTCATGTGCACGTATGAGCACAGAGGCAGAAACTGATTTAGAAAATAAGATCCAGCTGAATAATAATATCCCTTTGCTGCCTTTTTTCTCTCCTGCTTTAAGTCAGTCTGTGTCTGTGTTTGCCAAAGTGATGACAGATCCTGTCACATCATTTCAGGTCACCCAAGTGATAACTCCTGACCTCTTACTCTGCTCATCAACTGCATTTTTTCCTTCTTATCGCCCTCATGTCCTTCACTTTTCTTCATACTCCTTTTCTAGACAGACTCAAGCAACAAAAGGAAAGGTCAGTGTGAAGCAGCAGACATCAGGAAGATAAACTGACATGAGGCCGTGAATGTTTTCTGTTTCTCAGTTTGTAGGTAAGGTAGGGAACTCTGTTCAGTTTGATTAATAAAATGATGCTTAAAACACTTTCTGTAGTAATTTTGATGTTTATTTATTTACTTTTTGGTATTTCAAATTTCAGGGGTAAGGCTTTTCTGCATTTTTTTTTTTTTTTTTTTTATTTAAATTTAACGATTCTTCCCTTTAATGTTTGTCAAATCCAAATTTATGAAGCCTGTTCTTTCCCATGGTTCTTTGATTGTGGATCACCTGTTTTATTAAGTGTTGATATATCAGAGTGTGTGTGATTGGACCCAAATGTGGGCAAACAGACAGGAAACTGTGGTGTAAAAACATCCAAACCCTTTTAATGATGAAAACAAAAAGCTGACGTGGCGACAAAACAACTTACAGAAACCTGAAAACGACAAATAACACAAGTAGAATGGAGAACACAGTGAAGAGCAGTCAAACTAAAACAAAGATTAAGGCCAAACTTTGTCAAAATTCAGATGACTCGGATCATAATGACTCAAAAAACTAAAACTAAAAATCAAAGAAAAGGGGAAAAGAGTAAATGCAAACAAAATGAAAATAGAACCTAAAAACACAACCCAGACCCCAGAATCCCATGAAGGGGGTGTCTGTTATATTCTTCAGTGTTTTGTTTAATTTTTCTTTTTCTTGTAATAGCTTTATTTGTATATCAAATGATTCTACCTTGAGATGATTTGTGATAAATAATAAATAAATAAATAAATAAATATATATATATATATATATATATATATATATATATAATTGAAATGAATGGATTGTAATAATAAAATCCATTTCCTTTTCCAGGACATAGGAAATCCATTTCCTGCTTGAACAAATGAAGTTGACCTTCTCTATTCTCTATTTCTGGTTCCTTCCTCTTTTCACAAACCAACTCTTTTTCTTTCAGCGTATTGCCATCTGTCCACTTGCTAGTTTTTATAGGTTTGGTTTCCTTCTCACCGTGTCTAACTCCCTCACTGAACCCCCAGTAAAAACCCCATGAGCATTAAAATGCAGCAGTTACAAGCAGGAATCAGGCATACATTGGTCCACAAACTACAGTGTGTGTGTGTAATGTGTGTATTTGTAACTATACTCATGAACATAGGGTATTTAATTAGAAGCAGGCAATGGTTATTTCCTCATCTCAAATAATGCATAAAAACAAAAGACAACAAAAATGTAAATGTCTCAATAACATGTCATGTGCCCTTGAGCATCAGCTTGACAACAGTATCTTATGTTGTCGACTTACTGTCTGCTGAGACATGGCATCCCACTCTTTTTGAAGGGCCTCGGGTCATTGAGGTTCTGGGGTTCAGAGTTACGAGCCTCTACATGCTGACTCAGCTGACTCTATGGGATTCAGCCCTGGAGAAAGCACACATCACTCCATTCAAGGTACCCTATGAAAATGGTAAATGGTGTGTACTTGTAAGGCACATGTTTAAGTCAGACAACTCTCAAAGCGCTTCACACTACAGTTTGTAATTCACCAATTCACACGTTTAGTGGTGATAAACTACACACATTGCTGCCACAGCTGCTCTGGGACACACCTTGACAGAGGCGAGGCTGCCAGACACACTTCCCTCCGGGTCCTCTGATCACCACCAAACAGGCAAAGGTGAGTGAAATGTCTTGCCCAAGGACACAATGGAAAGTGACCCTCCAGTTACTAAATGAGTTGCTCTACCTACTGAGCAACTGCAGCCATCAGCCATTCCCTAAAGATGTTACCTCAATGAGCTGGAACATCGTCGTCCATGGAGATGAAATTAGGCCCAAGTTGTTCATGCAGACTGGATTAATAATGTTAATCAGGAAGTTTGGGCGGCAGTTCTGTATTGACTTGACACACCTGCCCAAACTGTCACAGCACCACTACCAAAGGTCATCTGGTGACAATGGTGGCTCAGTCATACTGCTCTCTTTGACATCTGCAACATCGTTAGCGTCCATCATTTCTGCTAAACATGAACAGACTTTCATCAGAGCTCTGGCGCCCACTGGTCTAGTGTAAATACTCCATGGCCCATGCAAGACAATGAGGCATGTACCTGGAGGTGAGGTCAGGTACTCTTGCAGGTCACCTAGCAGAGAGACCACACTGATGTAAATGGCTCTGAATGGTCTGACATAACACTTGGTGCTTCTCAGCTCCCTTAAATATGCCTGGAGTAGAGTGACATTCATCATCCAGTTCCACTGTTCACTCTGAAACAGTCATCAGTGTGGGACGTGGACAGATGACGTCCACTTCTAGGTCTTTCTGTGACTCTTTCAGTCTCTTTGATCTATGTTGCAACCTGTTGATGACAATCTGTGTCACTCTGAGCTCTGTGGCCATTCCCATCTGAGAACATCCTGTTCAAATCCTCACAATGGTGAGGCACTGTACTGTTGAGCAGTTTTTAGGTGTCGTCTTGATCTCATGATGTCAAAATGTGAACAGCATGACGAGGATGTTCAAATACCAATTCTGACTGAACCAGAAAATGTATTAGTCAGTTCATGGGTCAAACAATCTTTATGTATTTATTATTAAGCTCCTTGTTAGAGAACAGCAAGATATTCATTATCTAATGATGGTATTCATTAACATTTTGTTGCTGAGAGAGCCATTTTTTTATTTTCAGATATTTGGAGGGCTTAACAACTCTTATTGAAGAATGAACTGGTGTAATATTTTGCAACAGAAATTGGTAAGACCTTAAAATGTAAAACACATGTCACTCTCAATCTGGCAAACAGTCAGAGCAGAAACAGCAAAATCAGCAAATACAGACAACAAATGATGGTTATTTTGGCATAAAATAAGCTGTTTAGAAAAATCTGACAGGCTACAGTCAAATAAACAAAAAACATTCTTGATGGATCAAGTTGCCTTGATGTTTCTGCTGAGCACAAGTATTTTTTGACACATCCACTGCAAAGTAAAAAAAAATTCTGTTGTAATAATGATAGGAGACAATGTTGGGAGGAGCATGAGGAGGAGTAAAAGGTGTCATGAATGTTGACACTTTAACAGGCCAATGAAGCCATTAATGTTGCATATAAATGTTTTTTATTTTAACAAGGAAACATTTAGTTCATTTACTTTGTGCTCCAACAATTAACACCAATTATTTCTGGAAAAATACATTGAAAACTACTTAAAATGCAGACGACTGACATCAAACCAAACTGGCAAAAAAAAAAAAAGACTGGTGAAGAGCATGAAATTATATCCACCTGCAGCTCTGCAGCTTGATAGCTGCTGCAGAGAGGAAGAGAATGGGTCAAAGGTCAAGTTGCTTAGCTGACTGCTAATGAATATTTATCTGTTAAGGTTACAGTTAGCTGACACAGATGGGCTTTTCCCAGACTCCTTAGCGTGCTTGTGTTAACTCATTACCCCCAGATGTCTTACAGCAGGAAATGCTTTAAAATCAAACCTGCCCATTAAGGGATCATATGCAATGATTGTGAATGATCATATTAATGATGATAGTGAGGAAAAAATATATTTGGTATTTCATTTAAAATTCAAATCATTTTTATTTGTTATCGCAATGATTTTTAAGTCAGTTGTATATTTGAGGAAATATCTTTTTTATACATTAATCATGATTGTGGTGGGACATTTGATCCTTTCATTTTTCTCTTCGGTTTTGACACTAGTTGACACTATAACAGTGAAAAGCCTGTAATTCCGATGGGACAAATGACAAATATGGCTCTGACTCTGAGAATGAAGTCAACATTATCCTCACTTGCATGTGCGTAACACTCGTGTTTGATCTAGACCAGGTGGAGCTTCTGAGATCCATTTGTTGTCCACCTGCTGGTTTGCTCGAGGAGAGCAGCAAGCATAACATTCTCTGCAGACCTGAGCCTCAGACAGACTGACGCTGGCTGAGTGGTGATCAGATGCTGTTTGACTTACACTCAATGTGGAACATGTGTCTGAGGGGCTGGACTGATAGCAGGCGTTGGATGAGCTCCCATACTGCAGTTCCACAGGTGCCAGAGTTGTTCAGAGTTGTGCACAGCCTCGGGATTGTTTGAGAGAGACAGTATGATCTTTCCACACACTTTGGCGTTTTTTGAGTTCTTTTTGAGGACCTGTCAGCAAAGATCAAAGACGTCTCTTCTCTGTTGTTTTCCTGTTTCTTGGCTGACTCAGCTTGCATGGAGTCTGAGCTGCTTTTATGGAGTGTTGCTGAGCTGGGCAGCGGGTCTTAGGCCACAGTTGGATCTCTGAGATGGGTTGTTAAAAGCAACTGACAGCTCTGCTTTACAAGCTGCTATACATCAACCGGTAGACCTGCTGCAACCGTGGGAACACAGCCACATTTGTGTGTATTTGAGTGTGCATTCAGTGGAGTGTGGAGCAGAGACTGGGCCTGCTGCTGAATGATAAGGCCCGCTGACCCTGTAACCTCGAGCCCGGTGTGACGAGGTCATCTCAAATTACAGCCAACCAAATGTTCCCTGTCATCTGGCATTAAAACAGGAAGGCCTCACGCCTGGAACAGAAAGCTTTTCTTTCTCTGTGATGGATGACAATGTCAGGACCAATCAGTTATCCAGTATACACACAGACAAATAGACATAAACTTTCTTCTGTAAAGCCCAACAGTAATTTGGGTCTTACTTATGTAACAAACTAAGCCATGACAAAATACCTCTGTCTGATGTATAAACTGTATAAGAGGTGAAAATTAGCTCAAGGGTTAGACCATGCAAAATCTCCAAAAATCACAAATCTTAAACAGTGATTGAATGAAAACTATAGATTAGATCAAAATACCCGTTAAATCATAAAAAGCTACATTTTCATTGATCTGTTTAAACTTCAAATAATGTTTCAAATCTGAAGAATTTCAGAGCTATAGAATTAAGCAATAAAATTTCATCTGCAACCGAGCTGTATGTTTTAATGTATTTCGCTACAGGATTTTCCAAAGCAGTGGGAGGAGTAGCAAATTGAAAGTTGTGACAGAACAGGAAGCTCATTGAGGGAGGTTTCAGTTCTTATGCACTGACAGCCTTAATTACTTAAAAGCATTTGCTTTTTTACAACTGAATTACATGCGGTACATTTACAAAAAAAAAATGTTTTAATTACTAGTTTTGCATTGTGCAACAAAAAAGGGAGTAATTTCCCTTCTTTATGATGATGTAGTGCTGTGGGATTACTTGTTCACAACAGGTTTACCATTTTCTGTTGTGGCTTAAATTGAATTGAAAAATTAATAATGAGACATTAGAATTAGTGACTAAGAATTTTAATAGTGCTTTGAAAACAGTATATTTTAAAACTACCAGTGACAAGTTTGGATACTCATTCAGCTGAATGAGAAAGAAGTGTGTGTTAAATGAGGATAGAGAAGCACTGATAGTTATAGTTCAGAGTGAGGGTTGTGTGTATATAGAGGAGCAGATTTTCTGTGTGTGTGTGGTATTGCTTAGCCCAGCCCTGAGGTAAATATTTGAGAAGAGCAGGCACCATCAGGAGAGGATCTGTCTTTGATGGGGTGATTCTGTGCGAGGCCAAGGATGACGTAAGCTTTACTCAGTGGATCACAGACGGAGGGAGACAAGAGTTTTGTTTCTATCTGTTAGTTTGTGCATTTTTTTTGCATTAAATTTTGCACTATTTTGCTTGTGAAGTTTTTTTGTTTTTTTTTTCATTTTTCTGCTCATGTCCGTATTGGATTGATGCAACAGAAATGCCAAACTCTGATCTCTAGTTTGCATCCCATCATCAAGTAGCAGAAGAGACTTTCACTCCCATGACCGGGACATTTTGTTCTTAGTCTTAATCTTTGTATCTTTTTAACTTCTTGTTCACTTTCAACTCCAAATCTTCCTCCTCCACCTCCTCCATTCTTCTCCTCATCTTTCTCGTTTTCTCGAGTGAAGCAAGCCAAATTTTCCGGCGCCAGTGCTGCCTTTTTTATTTTCCCCACTGGAGGAGGCAGATTTATTGGCTCAGTGTTTATTTTTTTAAGCTAATTTTAACATTTTATGATTTATCTCTCAATTTCTACCTTCATAACAATGACAGAAAGGTGAAAGGTTATCAGTTTGAACAAGCTGACTGGTGTAGATTATGTGTTTTGACCTGTTTTTGTGAGCGTGTGTGTGTGCGTGCGTGCATGCACATGAATGTGAGTGGGTGTGTGCATGTCTGCGCACAATCCAAGCACAGATGTTCACGAAGGCTTCAGTGTTCAGGCAGTAGTTCTCCCTCTCCCTGTGCAGGGAAAAAAAGGGAAGTGTCTAATAAAAAGGCAGCCGTATGAGGCAAAGTGAGTCACACACAAACACACGCACACACACACACACATTCACATACAAAGAGTCGGCTTCCATCGATCTCTCTGAGCTCATGAGAGAGGCAGCAAATGAGAGAAAGAGAGCAAGGCAGGAAGCAGGGAGGGAGGCTGTGCCAAGCTGGAACTGAATTCCTGCCAAGAGTCTACTTGTTTGCTCGTCTGGCTGGAGCCAGAGGCTGACCTTATTAGCTAGGAGGGCAGCCGTCTTATTAAAACACATCTGGCACTCAGGGAGCCCAAATAGTCCTCATATTGTCTTCCTGCTTGCTCCTGACCTTGCGTTACCTAGCAGGAATGCTGACAAGGGCTTCACGCATCTGTTGAGAGTTTCACCGGGGTCTTCTCCTCCTCCCCTCCCTTCCACTTTTGCTGTCTTTACTGGCGCCTGCACGGTAGCTCTGTGGGACCTGTTTTTCTTCCTCCCCCCCTTTCCTCTTCCCTCCCACCTTTTCCACACACACAACCCCTCAACATCACCACCACTCTTTGGCGTAGTGACCTGGTACCCCCCATGCAGAGCTTTTTTTTCCTGAAACCCTTCCAGGTTTCTGTGTTGATACAGTTTTATACTTGCATTGTTTTTTTGCAGGGCTGGTCTTGTTTAAACAGCTTGTTGCTATTTTTTTTTTCAAGCGTGGATGATGCTGTGACCTTTGAGAGTTTAGAGAGCTGAGCTATTTTATATATATATTTTTTTCCCCTTTTAATAGAGAAGAGCTATAGGTGTAAATGGCTTTTATCCTGGTTGGTCAGTCCCTTGTAGGTCCACCAACAAATAAAAACCCCAAATAAATATCTGCTAACTAAGCTGTTAGCAGCTGTGTGTGAAAGTCTCTCCACACATCGCTGTTAGCTGTTGTTTCCAGTCTGTAACTTCACTGATCTCTTCTCTAGTCTGAAATAACTAGTTTAACTTTCATTGAATGTCTATTTGTTGAAGTGGATTTTGCAACATTTAAATCTGTGTCTGTTTAGATTTGGTTCATGTACTGATCTTCTAGTTTCAATGTTGAATTACATTTTCATTTGAGTCCAAGATGCCTCCTTAACCCTGGCCCACATAAATATATGCAATACCCCTAAAGCACCACCCGACTGCTTCCATTCAAAGAGAAAAACATATCTTAGTGTTAGAAACATTTCTGGATCATCCTGACAATTTTTCTTCTGGGGTGAGTTTTTTATGAAAAATCCAATATTCTGACGTTTTAAACCACATCTTCATGCATATTATCATGTTTTATTTATCCATCCATTTTCCGCTTTTCCACTTGATCCCGCTGAGGGTCACAGGGAACTGGTGCTTATCTCCAGCAGTCACTGGACGAGGGTATATCCTGGGCAGATGAGCCGTCCATCACAGAGCCACACACTGAGAAAACAACCCTTCACACTCACACTCAGGGCCAATTTCGAATCCTCAATTAATCTAACATGCAGGTTTTTGGCTAACTGGAAACTGGAATACCTGGTTAAAACACACATACACAGGAAGAACAAACTCCACTCACAAAGGAAAGGTACCAGGCAGGTGTCAAACCTGTGAGCGTTTTGCTCATCAACTGAACCACCATGCAGTCACCAATATCTGTTTCTCTGGATGCAAAATAAAACTATTTTCACAGAAGATTCACATCTGCCACATCTGTCTGCTGGGTGAGTCTGGACTTACTCATCTCACTCAAAAACACAATTCTTTTTTTTTACTTTTTCAAAGCACAATCCAGCCAAACTGGACATCCTGCTTTCTTTTTCATATGTGTGGGTTTCAGTGAGTGTGTTTGCAAACAGGTACATGTGAAAACTTTGCATGTGTGCATGATGCAGAACTTGTGGTTTTGCTCAGTCTCAAAACCCATCAGCTCTACTTTACTTTTCTGTCCTGCTGTAACACAGTAACCCTGCCTGATGGGGCATCATGGTCGCAGTTTACTGTTTGTCTTTCTATTCTATCTGCTTTTGCTGCACCATGCACTACTGTGATCCACCTTTTTTTTAGCTTTGTGCACATCCTATTTTTGGTGATCCTTGATGCAAAACAAAGTAAACACTGCCACATGTCTGTATTTACTTTCCACACATGCATTGACGTGTGCTCCTTATCAATGCATTGGTGATCTGCAAAATGTTTGTCATCTTTCACTGGCTGCCTGCGCGCAAAGGTAGTTGCTGTTCAAAAATAGCGCTGCAGCACACACACACAGAAAGAGCTGAGCCTGGCCCCTGACATTGAGAAGGAGGGCTTAGCGACACATAAAGGTGGGATGAACAGCACTATGTTGTGTCACTTTATAGTGTGTCTTGTAAAGCGATTAGAGCTCTTGACCACCAACTCTTTCATCCCTCCCATTTAACACACACGCACACACACACACACACACACACACTCCAGGGCCTCAGCTAAAAGCTTTGTTTTATTTGCTCCCAGGCTGTTAGTGAATTTTATTGCCTCCAAATTTTTTTATGCTTATCTCAGCTGCTGTGTACACTCCACAGAACACATGCACCATGTGGAGCCATACCCCCCCGAGCATTAGGGAAAGTAAGTGAAAGACATAAAGTACAGAGAGAGACAGATAGAGATAGTAGACCGGACAAACTCTGCATCCTCTGGGTGGATTCCTGACATTCCTTTACTTCCCTGTGCACTACAAAGAAACCCATTCGGAAAGCCACATCACAGCTCTTGCCATGTCACACGCACACACCTACACACGCAGACACACACTTAAAGTAGTCTTTTCTATCAAAATATGGTCATACAGTTTCAGAGAAGATCCAGTTTCTGAGGTGATGGCAGTTAATCTAAACAGGCAGAGTAAATAGATCATTGTTCTCCTTACTGTAGCGTGTGCATGTGAACACGTGTGCCACAG
Source organism: Pachypanchax playfairii (assembly GCA_006937955.1). Lineage (NCBI taxonomy): Eukaryota > Metazoa > Chordata > Actinopteri > Cyprinodontiformes > Aplocheilidae > Pachypanchax > Pachypanchax playfairii. The sequence continues at coordinate 2,193,787 of SSNP01000035.1, forward strand.
CACCTTCCTCTGAAAGAATAAATAAAAACCCTTTCTCTTTTTTGCTCTGTGGTTTTACTGTTGTCTCCTTTTGAAGGGCAGAAAATATATTGTCTTTCATATTGTTCCTATCTGTCTATTTTAATTTAGTTTTAGTTTCACATTCCCTCCTCCTTTTATTCTACAACCAGATTCACCTGTTTAGGTTTATGAGGTAGTTTTAAAATTCAAAATGTCTGTTTTTAGTATATGGTGAAAAATCAGAAAGAATGCAAAAAAAAAAAAAAACTGTGAGGGAGCACATGCTTCATCAGCGGACATTTTTTATCATATTAATTCAGGCAGTGCAGGAACTTATCTAAACTGCAAACTGATTATGCCTCTATGGCTTTAAAGGAAATTCATGTGTGTTTTCTGTGTATGGTGGCCAGGTCCTTAGCATGGGAACAGCTGTTCAGAGCAACGCTGGCCACACACACATGTTTCTGATTAGCACTTGGTGACTCCCCCCCCCCACCCCTTCTCCTCTTCATCCTTCATCCTGGCCTCTCTGCTCACCTCCCTCCTTTTCAGCAGGGGCCGCGGCATGCTGGCGGCACCAATAATTTTAATGCCTAGTCTAAGTCAGCCAGAAGCACATGCATGCGTGTGTGCGTGTGTTTGTGTGTGCGTGCACACAGCCGAAGACACACAGCAGTGCATAGCCACAGAGTCTTGCCAAGAGGGGGAGCACAAAGCTCTCAAGCCTTGATCTGCTCTTTTCCTTTTTCCTTCCTTTCTGATTCTCTTTCTGTTTAACCCTGACCTTCCTCTTTCCCTCCTCCTCTTCCTCACCTTTCTCCTGCACAGATGTTCTACCTTAACAAGTTCAGATCTGACCTGTGGGGTCTTCATGTATTGTACTACTGTGCACTAATCCCCTTGTAAAAGCTATATGTTGCAGTTGCCTTTTCTCAGTAGATATTTTAGCCATAAGTCTGAATCAACCAATTCAGTAACTAGGAACAGCTCAATCCTTCTGTCTGCCTGCTGTGTAGCGATTCTGATAACCAGGGGGCATGTCTTTTATGGGAAATTCCTCATGGAGTAGATAAAAGAAAGTTTGTAACATATGAGAATGCACTCGACAAAAAGGGTGAAAATGTTGAGGAAGGGATGGAAAATGAAACTATTCTGAGTCTTCATGTACACGAGACTCCAAAAACAGTAGTGAATAGAAAGTACCTATGATGACTCATAGATCTGTTTCCATTTATAATGCAGTCCTGTTTCTGTGATTTAATTGAAAAAAATCCAAAACATTTTACACAATCTGAGTGAAGTCAGTGTTAAGTATAACATTTAATGTGTTCAGATAATAAAAGGTTTCATTTATGAAGTCAAATTAATTGGTTTCATGACCAGATATATATGTTGATGTCAAATCAGCTGAATTAAAACCAGTGCAGTTGCAATTAATAGTTGACGTCAGGGTTTTTCCCTAATGTTTGAGGTTTTAGAAATGTGTTTTGAATCTTGATGCTTTTTTTCTATCAGATCTTTCATCTGTGTCTTCTTTCTGTCTCTGGCCTGAATTTTAGTGCTTTCCGAGAGAAAGTGCCACATGAAATCAAAGAATAGATTTCAAAGCTTGTGACTAATTCTCAATATAAAAACCTGAAGACATCTATCTGATTTGTTCCAAATAAATCTGGATGGATTCTCTGTTCAGTTTCTTGCTGCTATAGATATGTTTACAATCAATTATTATAATTTTTTTAATGCTTATTGTTGCTCAATAATTGTTTTTGTTATTTTTTTCACCCTAGCTAATTATCAGTTTCATCAATGTACATAACCATCATGTATGTACAGCATCCTCTTCTTCTACATGTATGTAATTATTTTATTATCCACTAGATGGAGGCAGTGCTCTGCTTGAAAGATGTTAAAGGTATAAACTAAAGGTTTATAGCAAACTTCATATAATTGTCTGATCTTGTGTGTCTCTGTTTATGTTTATATTTGCAATTATTGGTTTGAAACTCCTTGTGCAAAAGTTTCAATCACCCTGTAATGCTTAGAAAATGTGTGCAGAAAAATGTGGACATAGAGCAGCTGTTTGAACGCTTTGTATGGTAATGGTAGTTTTCTGTGTGTGTGTGTTGTGTGCATTTGTATAAATGCGTGCGGTGTGTTGTGTCATCACTTGGGCTCTGTTGTGGTAGACTCTCGGCTCCACACACCAGGCAAGTCTGTAATTACTCAGACCAATGCACACACACACACACACACACACACACACACACATACACACACACACACACACACAAACTCAAAGCTTGTCTGCGGTCTTTGCTTTCTACCAACTCTCCTTTTCTCTTCCTCCTTCGTTCCCAGAGTCGTCCCGGCTCTGGTTTGGCCATGACATCTGTCTCCTGTGTTTTGGAATGTATTGATACTTTTAGCCAATTTGCTCATATGCTTTACATGTAACACCCCCCACCAACACCACTACCCCCCCTCTCCTCCCCCCCACACACACAGGCATCATAATGGCCTCACTGAAGAACTTGATCCAGAATAAGCCAATTACTTACAATTCTGCTTAAACAGTAAGTAAACACATACCAGACAGGTTTTAAAGTTGTCCTGTCAGCACTTAGTTCTGTGTGTGTTTAAAACAGCTGTTAGTCCAGTTCAGACACACCTGGGCCTGCAGATGTTCCCCGCAGCCTGTTGGAACTCTGACTTCCTGAACCTCATTTGAACACATACAGAACTCTTTTGGCCCCAGATCCCTTCTTTTACTACAAACACCAACATCCAGTCCAACATCAAACAGTTGTGTCAGCAGAGTGTGTGCTTACTTGTGTATCTCTTGTTTGTTTGTTTGTTTTATATGGGTGTGTGGTTGTATGTTTATGTGTGCGTGTGTTTGCTATTATCTTTTGCGTGTAAATGTTTCTGTATTGTTTCTGCCAGCATTCATCTGGGCTGAGCCACATCTCTGACCAGTTTTAGAGGCTGCCTATCTCTGCTCACACAGGCCTGATTTAGACAAGGGAACACACACACACACACACACACACACACACACACACACACACACAAGCAGCTAAAGTATTAATACAAAACCACATAAAGTGCATGCACACATCCATGCGCTCTACATCGATCTATTATCCTTTTTTCCTATCTTTCTCTTGCTCTCCTGCTTTCACACACACACACATGATGATCACACACAGAACACATTTCCACTCCCAGGGTGGCTAAACTAGATTAGTGTGTATAAAGGCTTATAATCCCTGCTGCCTCCCCAGCAGGCAAAGAGGAGCCTGTCCTCCAAATTAGGTTGGCCTCTCTGATGATGAGTGGCTGCCAGCAAGGATCCACTGTATTCGTGTTTATGTGAGTCTGTGTGTGTATTTTGTTTTTTGCGTATGTGTTGTAAAGCATGTGATTGTAGCTTTAACACCATGCTTAAGTAGACATTTGCTAAACGGATGAGATGAGCGATATCTGTGTTTTGTTACTAAGGTTCATATTTGTTTAAGTTGCTAAATATCACATTACACAAGCTGACAGTTGAATGTGCAAAACAGGAGCAGTTGAAGCTTAACAGCAGGTTTTGCTTATAGGGCGTGTCATGATGCAGTGTCCTCCAGCTTAGCCCGTGACATTTGGTTTCAATGCAAATGTGAAGAAAGTATTGTAAATCATAGACCAAGTTTGTAATAAATATTGTTAGCCACTCCTTTTCTCTTAAGCTCTTTCTGCAGTCAGAAACTGTGTCATCACATGCTGAGAATCTGACTTACTTCTGTGTGAACATTCTCTCCCATTTTGTCTACACATGTATTTCTGTTCAGTGATGCAGGGAGCTGGTGTCTGAGGTCAGAGTACCAGAGTCCTAACTTAATTTGCATGTTTTTGGTCTGTGGGAGGAAACTGGAGTACCCAGAGGAAATGAGCATGTATGCATGAAGAGAGCGTATGAACTCATATAAACTTCATGTGGAAAGGCCTCAGCTGATATGAGGTAATAGTGCTGCATTGGCATTCAGTTTGTATGTACACATTGAGCTTTGAGGTTGTAAGTCAGACACCTGCACCTTCAGTTCATTATAAATAATTTGTGTCGTTTAGTTTAAAGCCTGTTCATGCAAATATGTTACAGATTTAGAAACGGTGCATCATTCTCTGGTTGTGATCATTGCCACATGTTTTTATGCAACTTATGAGCTGATTTATTGATGTTTAAACCTCAGCAGGCAGGAGGCCATGTGACCTCCTGAAGGACCGAAGCAAAGGCCAGTGCATCATCTAACAGTATAATGAACACTGTGACAGACATCTGGCCGGATTACTGCATCACTCTAAGAGTCACATTTACACTAATCCTAAATCAGACTGATACCATGTAAATTTTCCTCCATATTTTCATTTGATTGTTAAACTTAAATGCTTTCCTTCAGCTATCCTCTGTGATTCAGCAGGCTGACTGCTACTCTGAGGCTGTATCAGCTTTGGAGCAGCACTCTTTGGGGTCTTTAATGTGCTAATAGTGAAGGGCCCAAAGGGAAGCACAGTAATTGGTCTTTATTTATACTGAGGGAAGGCTATGATTAACTAATATCACCCTTGAGTGTATATGCACACATATTAACACACATGCAGCGTAAACTTGTGCTTATGCAGTCACATGCACAAGCTCACATGCATGTAGCTCATTTCATATAGCTTGTTTAGTGATGAGATTGAGTGGAGAATTGAACTAATCCCTGGTGGCAGCCAGACTGCACTAAAGCCACTGGCTGGCAGTAAAAAAACACATTGTGATTCACTTCCACACTAAATAGCTACAGGATTACAAATATAGTTTTACTGGTTTTGTATGAGTTCCTGTATATTCAACGTGTATTCATTTTCCCTTGCTCTTTTTAAATATCACCAAGCATATTACCCTTTTTACTTGCCGCTGAATGCCGTTTAACTTCAAAGCATATCAGTGGAAAAGAAAAAAAAAAGAAGCTGCATGTTTATTTTTCAGTGCCACTGCTAATGAGCTGAGGGCAGCAATGCCATGCTTTGTCTTTTCATGAGACAGACGGCAAGCGGGGAAAGTAGTGTGTGTTGGGCTGCAGCCTACTAAACTTACACACTTGACTGCATTGTGTTGTTCATGTTCCGGCTGTGTTGTTGTGTCACTGCACATAGTAAACCCACCTGCGCATGCATGCATGTGTGTGTATGTGTGTTAGCTTTTTGTCAAATCCCCACATGGCAGTGTTCTCATGTGTTTACTCCAAGCAGAGAAACTGTACACTGGGCTGTAATCAGAGCTGCAGTGACTGCCTCTAAACAACAGTGTTCCCTCATTATGGCTTCAGCAGATCACTTTTGTCTTCTGTCTCTCTGTGTGTGATTGTCCTTCTCTCTTGATAGCTGTGCATGCAGCAGTGGTAAATATGGGTGTCAGCAATGCAATCTATAAGCACATGAAATTCCTGCAAGAAAATACATATAATAAAGTGGACAAAAGGTTTCTTTTTTTTATGATTGGGACACAAGAAATAGAGAGATCACATGATATATTACTACAACTTGCACTACAAACTATTGTAAGTCAATGATTGCAGTAACATTGATTTCAGTTTGGATCAACATGCAAATGCAAAGCATGAATCTGGTTTGAAATAATTTATTTCTCATATCTCCATATCTCCATAAACTGTGTAAAAATGATCAGCAAAAATTATACAAAGACATGTTTGCAACCTGGGGAAATGCTTTTCTTTATACACTATTCTCAAAAAGTTAGGGATTTTGACTTTTGGTGGAAATTTCAGGACAAACTGAAAACACACTCTAACCTTTACAGCTAAACTTAATGTGACCTTCTCTAAACTTCTGAATGCTCATGTCCAGCTGTTCAGTGTTTCAGTATTTTTTACACAACTTGGTAACAAGGAGCTTAAAAACAAAATTCACATCAGGTGTTTGATCATGAATTGACCAGTAAATATTCTGGTTCAATCAGAATTGGCATTTAAACAGTCCTTTTCAGCCAAGTCACGATGAAGAGACTCGTAACTCTGTACCCGAGAAACTCAAAACAGGGCTTCGAGAACAGTGCACGTTACTGAGAAATTGATATTTTTTGTTTTGATATACTCACCTTTGTTGTTGGCTTTTGTTTCAATAAATTGTTTGAGATGAGGAAATCCCCATGGGATTCTACTGAAATGCCCTACTATCATGATATAATAACACTACAGTGTGCACTTGGCTTCACCTGAAAGCCAAAATCTTTTAGTATTAAATGTTGCATCACATCTTTAAGCAGTGTTTCTCAATCTTTTTCTTTTTCCATAATTAATTCATATCAGTCAACCGGTTGGTTTGTTCCAGACATTTATTATATGGATAAGTGCACACACACCCACACACACCACCTTACACTCAAACACACACACACTCAAACACACATGGAAACACACATGCTTGTGGTCTTGCAGAGGTCTGCTCCGCCCTTGGCTCTATGCTGTCTCGGAGCACACATTCATTATCTAATCTTCCTCTATGTTTAATTTACAGCCTTGGCTTCTGCTGCCATATGCTGCTTTTGTCTCTGCCTGCTGACACGCTCCCTGAGACACACATGTTCACACATAAATACACATACTATTCTGTTGCTTTGCCTCAACCTTCTGAGAGAGAAGGACAGACAGAGAGAGATAAAAAGCAAAACAAAAACAAACATTCTGAAGACTGACTGTACTCACTTCCATTCAGCCACACTTCTTTCCTCAGGATTGTGTTGACACAGAGGTCTATGTCTGATTATGTCTCGGTGTGGGCTGTCTGTTGTCCGAGCATTCAGACAGTGTTGCTCTGCGGGGACTGATTGACCGGATTTGAGGTGAGACATCTTTGTTCTGGCTGGTAATATTCACCTTTTCTTTCTCTTGATAATCAGTTCTTTCTACCCTTTTCTGCACCTGTTGGCTTCATTGTCAACATTCTAAGGAAGGTGTGGCATTTGCATTTACCTACTTGTTTTACTTGTCACTTTCCACTCTTTCTCTCTCATCGTGCACATTGAAATACACACATTCTGCTGTTTGCTGTGTCTGTGCACAGGAGTTTTGGCAGAGCTCTGTTTGCAAACTGTGTGCTCATCCAGGGGCAGCTAATGTAGTGTCACTGTGAAATATAAATGGGCCAAGAGCAGCCATGCTGTAGATGAGCACTCCCAGGCCTTTTTATGCAGCGATGTTGTGTGAAGAGCCCCTATCCTTATTCATTTTCATGGCTCTGTAGTCCCGCTGTTGACTTAAAGTGCAGCAATGCTACCACCTACTCTGGTGCTTTTGGGAAACATAATGAGCCACAGTGACAGGAATTTAAATAGGATGGAGTGGTGAGGGCAGAAGATGAGAGAGGATAACACAAGGGGAGTGAGAGGGTATGTTTATGTTTGTTGTGCTCAGGACAAAAGTGAATTTCTGCTTTGTTTTTGGATCATTCTGTCTGAGCTGCACGTTTTTTTTTTGTTTAAAAGCATCTTTCTTTCACAAGTAACTTCCCCTGTTCTCTTGGCCAGTAACACATGTTTTGAAATGACGTATTCCCACATTGAGACACTTTGAATGTGTAGGTGTGTGTGTGTGTGCATGTGTGTGTGGCAGAGAGTTTGTGGTTAGCAGGGCTTTCTCTCCGGCTCCAGAGGCCCTGGCCAAGTCAGCGGTGAGGTTTGGCTCTTTTTCTCTTAACACTCTACACACACATGCAGAGATGCACATATCTTCCTTTTTTATCCCTTTTTCTTCATTTTTTTTTTTGACATTACACATTACACTCACACCCTCTGTCTTCTTGCCCACCTCTCCCACCCAGAAAGTACAGTAAATCGCCTCCCATTTTATTACTCTGACAGTGTCCCAGAATAAACCTGCCGTGAGATTCTGCTGTACATTACAACATCTACAGCGCTACACGCAGCCTTTTTCCTGTTCTTTCCAACTGCCTCTTGTTCTCACACTAACACAATGAACTCACACACAGACACACAAAATTCAGTTCCTTCCAGTTCTTAACAAGACAAAGAGCCATTGATTTAGCAAGAAGTACAAGGAGTTAGAGGTGATCGATCTCGTTAAGCCTGTGGACAGACTCACAAGGCCTGGAAGTAAAGGGACATGTAGTGGAGGTGTGGGGGCAGTTGTGACTGGGAGATGTGGTCTCATAATGTGGTCAGAGGGGCTGCACTGGGTTCCTCTGAAACATGTTGCAGATTCAGATGAGGAATTGCTTTGATCAGGTGGGCTACAACAGAGGAAGAAGAGAGAGGGGAGTGCTAGAGGAGAGCGGAGGTGCTGTGATGGGATCGAGATGGAAGCAGTGCAGTGATGCATGAAGTCTTGAAGAGTTTCTCTGTGTTTGTGTGTCTGTGTGTGGAGCAGAATTTTATGAGGTCTGCCTTTCAGGTTTTGCATGTGAATTAATGGTGAGCTTGTGTGTTCTGGGAAGTTGAAGTAAATATATTTATTCTTTGACTTATCTTCCATCTCTCCACCATTTTGAATGAAAAAAAAAACTATTGAATCATGTCTTGAGGATCTTTTTGCTCAAACCTGAAACAGAATCAGTTCAAGGTTCCAGCTTGATAAGGAATGTGTTCCAGGTGATGAACAGACATGATTATAACTCAGAAAATCCACTTTAAAAACCAACAAATGCATCTGAAGACTTAAAAATTCTTATTAACTAAAACTAATGACAGGCTCGGTGTTGTGTGTGCTCACTCAGATTAATTCTGTTAAAGGCACTGGACAAATCAAAGAACATGATCCTGGGTGAGGCTGAGAATGAAGAGATGCTGCAGAATCACACATAAGTGATCTGTACAAGCCTTTAGGACTCTGGGACTAACAACATCTGGACCTGCTGCCTTTTTCCTGTTCAGTCTCTCCAGTTGCTTCTTCACCTGACTGCTAGATACAAAAAGGCAGAAAAAGGTAGCAATAGGAGCACCAGCTTGTTCTAATGTTGGAGATACATTTGTTGGAGAGTAAATAATTATGTATTATTTTTATTATTTAGCTGTATATCTCAAAAAAGTCTAGAATTCCGATTTGATAGTTGATTTGTGTAGTTGAATTTGTTTAGGATCTCTTGCATCACCTAAAGTCAATAGAGGTTTTGTATATTGCCCTTTTTAGTGGTTACCAAGAGTGCTCCAAGGTACTGTAGATACAACATAAAAAATGGTACGTACCAATGATCTGCTGTAAAAGATTTATTTTAGAAAACTACTAGCATTTCTGCACAAATTGCTGACATTTCTTGCACTTTTTTCCCACTTTTCCTTTTATCCCCCTGTATCATTCTCAGTTTCCTGGTACCTCTTGACATAAAATGACAGTAAAAGTACAAGTCATTGGTGAGTGAAGCCTTTAAAGGAAGCAGCAATTTTACAAGCAAACATAAAAACTCATGAGGCAGGACCATTTAAAAAGACATACTTCCCAAGACAGCCTGCAGAGAAACAGGGAGATGAGGGAGTGATGTTGTGGTGTGGGTTGCTCCATCAAATGTTCCATACAAAATCCAATAAAAACAAAGTAGACCAACTTTCTTAGTCTGTTTTCTTTCATCGTTTTTAGAACTCCAACTTCATTACTATAAAACAAACACAATATCATCTGCTAAATGTTTTGAATTTAATTATGATGTCAGACATGCCCATTGAAGCTTTGAGCTTTCTTCATCGTTACTGAGAGGAACTTCAGATTGGTGCATGCTGATGTTTTTTCATTCCACTGCAAACTATCCAAAAGTTCAGGAGGAAAAGAACATGGGGACATACGGTGTGATACCAGATGACTGTAGCAGTGCTCGTGAAATGTGTTATATGCTAATTGTGGTTTGGCTCTGCGCTCTGAAAGTGGTTTGGAATTGGTTATTAGATGTAGCTCGATGCTCCTCCATGGAGCTGAAGCTGGCAGAAACCGAGGCCCATAAAGACAGAGTTCTGCCCCGGCCAAGACCCTTTGCCTGGCCTGGGATTTGGAAGCCAGCCCTTTTCTTATCATGAAGAACTTCTACATTAACTGGAGCACAGTCAGACCCAAGAATCACTGGCACCTGACCCAGTGAACCCATGTTGTATAATGATCTGCATCGAGTGAGTGAGACTCATGAGGATTCATGTTTGTAAGATTTTAAGTTTATGTAGGCTTTATTTTAAAAATGTATGTTTTTAAATGTTTCAAGCATGAAAGCTAAGAAGTCTTAAATAAAGGCATTGTCATTAATTTAATTTAACTACCTAATATGACCTTAATGGCAGGCTGGTGCAGTGATAAGTGTCAGTATTTAACATACATGGATGCAAAGCATGTCAAACCAACAGAGACACACCTAAGTCTCTCACAGCTGTTAAATGGAGTACACACACACACACATGTTAAATCCATCATGGCTCATGTGGCCTGTGCTACCAGCTGCTCACTGCTGTGCTACTACGTTTGTTCTGTTGCTAGGATACGCATGCATTGACGAAGAAGCTCAGCCCTTGTTATACACATTCTGCATTTGCCCATATGTTACCAATGTGCTTCTGATTGTGAACATACAAATTAACACACACAATGAACTTTAGGGGGTCTTGTGAACAGTATGTAAAAGCTGTTTTGCTGCACAATCGATGCCATTTGTGTATTAATGAAAATCTACATTCTTTTATTTGTATTCAGCAAGAAAAGCTTTGGGATTAGGTTGAAATAATTGTATGTTTGTTTTGTCTGTAGTTAATATCCTGGACAAGAAAGGACAGGAAGGAGGACACATTGCTTGTGCATTAGTACCGTTAGAGGGTGCTGTCTGTTTCTTCCTCCTTGTAATGGTTTGGCATTAATTCCTGCTTATCAGCAAGGATACCTCGACAGCAGACTGTCTTCTATTTCTCTACCTCACTGCTTGGCTCCCTCTGTGTTGTCTTTTTATCTTCTTCTAAGCTTCCCTTTCTGCCCACCACCTCCATGCCTCCTCTTCTCCTCACTACCTCTCCCCTCTTAGTTCTTGCCTACCTTTTCTTTTAATTTGTTCCTGCCTCTCTCTCTACCACCTACATCTTCTTTTTCTCACTTTTCAATGCCTGCCTCCCCTCTCCTCTAGTCACTTACACCTCTGCCAATTCTTGCCCTCTCACTTTTTATTTTTTTGCTACCTCCTCTTCATCATCTTCTCTCCAGATTCTCCCCCTCCATCTCACCTTCCCACAGCTACAGCAGATAAGTGGCCCCTTTTTTCAGTGCCTCACTTCCTTGTCTTCCTTCATATTTACCTCCCTCTTGCTCTGGCTGTCTCTCTCTCTGTGCATCACTCTTGCCCCCCAAGGCTTTGTTCTGCCTTAATCAGGAGCTTAAGTGTTGCATTTTCACCCAGACAATGCCCACCATTCACTATGGAACTGTGTAAATAGGTGTGCCCTGTTAGTTCGCCAGTGGGCATGCCATGCCAGCCTCGCTGTGGTAGGGGTGATCAGCCGTAGCCCACAGCTACAGGAGGCACAGAACTCTGCATGCACATGCTCACAAACATACAAGCAAACTACCAACAGCAGGAGGTTGAAGAGCAGAGTCTTTCTGAAGGCTGTCTTTGAAAAGCTGCCATATAAAGGCATGGATGGCCAAAGCAACACACACAACACAGGCTGTGCATTTGGCCAAATTGAGTGCAGGGAGACACATTCTTTTCATATTCAGCCATTCTTTCTTGGAGTCTTCCTCAGCCTCTGACATGCATTCGTAACTTATTTGGATCTGTTTGTTAGAAGCAGCCCTTAGTCGTGTTTGGCTTTAAAATTGTAGCAAGGAGATTATGAGTGAGGGGACCAGCAGTCTATTTTTCTGCCACCTGGCGTGCACTGTCGAGAAAGCACTGTAGGCCTCTACCCAGCTGGATGATGCTTGCTCTCAGACTGGTGTGTCACATCCAGAGAGCTAGCTTCTCTCCAGCACCAACCATCTGTCTACATCCACAGTGACATTCCACCTGCAGATAGAGGGAGAAGGGAACAGGGAGGGGTGGACAGGCATACTGTACTGTGCAGAGTCAGATGCATAAACACACACACACAACAAGTCTTTGATATGACGTGCAAGTCAAGTGTGTCAGTGTGCACAAGCCAAGACAGAGAAGAGCATATCAACCCAACTGTTTCTGAATTCCAACTTTCTATTATGAACTGAAGGATATTGAAAATAAAAGGAAGCAAATGTAGATGGACATATCAACCCAGGGCATGCAGATGCAAGTGATACACTTGAAGTGGGAAGAATAAGTGTGGTATATCCTTGTCTATGCTATCTATTCTCCTCAGATGGCCATTTGGGATTGTTAATCTATCGCCTGGTAACAGAGACAGCCTATCAACAACAGCCACGCCCCTCTGCACATGCTCATAGAGAGGGGCTCATTTGGATCCTTGAAGAGAAAATGTGCACACATCTCTCTCACACACACATGCATGCAAAACTACCCACAAATCCTGGCCTGTCATTGCTCTCCATTGTTTGGCTGTGGTTGCTTTCTCCTGGTGTGACTGCCAGCAGATGGCTACCATGGAGCTGTCAGAGACGGCCTGGGGCCCACACACAGACACACACAGGAACACACACACATACAAAGAGAGTCTTATTGCATAGAGAACATATGCACAGTGCCCACTGAATGGTGCTAGTATTGGCATAGTAACACTTCTCTAAGTTTGCTTATTCCTCACTTTCTACACGACTCCATAAAGCAGAGAAGTATTTTATGCTGTCAGTGTTTTTACAGACACACAGGCTGCTGATAGACTGTGGAGCTGCTCTGCTACAGGTGCCCTCATGACCCTCTCTCTGTAATGACTGTGTAATCTCATAAAAGAGCTGCCTTTCTTCATTAGCATTGTTTAAAGGCCATTGTGTTTGTGTGCACTGGAGCATTAATAGGATGTTGTGAATATTTCCTCTGCTTCAATTTTTTTACATCTTTGCATGTATGTATTTGTTTGTGTGAGACTGTGTGTGTATTTCACAGTGACCTGATCTGTGTAGTGCAGGTGTCAGCCCTAACGGAATACGTCACCACACAGCTGCTGCAGCCAGAGGGCACTTGGAGGTGAAAGGTCAGGCCTGGGGTGAGGAGTCAGCTGTAGTTACATGAGATTCCTTTGGTTACTAATCATAGCTTTGATGAATGGCTGCAAAGTGGCAGCTGGTAGACAAGAGGCAGTGTGTGTATGTGTATGTGAGTGTACAGCTAAGGACATGGGGCGAAGCATGAAGGAAAAAGTGATAGTGTAAAAAGAAGAGGGAGGGGATCTATACTTTGTAGCGAACCAGAAAGACCAAGTATTGATTGCACAGAGCTGTGATCCTGAAGGAGCTGTACATCAGAGAAGACAAGCACAACAACACAGGCTTTTATCAATGTCTAAAACTCCACTCATATGCAGAAAACATTTACACACACATAGAGGTGAGCTCGCTGCATAGTCACTCCCTCCATTATTTTACACACAGAGTTTGTTGTGTCTGCAGAAAACTGGAACTAATGACAGGTTCGGTGTTGTGTGTGCTCACTCAGCTGCCACCTGGACACATTTTACCCACCCAGCAGAAAACATGTGTGTGTTTTCTCTCTTTGTATTTATATATCATTTTCTCTCTGTCTACTTCTTACTGTGTCCCTACTTTCCTCTCCCTCTGGAGAGTACAGATGTTTTGCTGTGCTCTGCTGTATAAAGTACCTACTGTACATATTTTCTTGAGGCCTGACAATATATACTGTATATATACTTGCAGCAATAGATCCAGGTAAACACAAGCCATTCATGTTTACCAGTAAGTGGTTCAATAAAGTTGGTAGAATAAGATTTAAACTAAAAAAATATTGAAATTCTGTTTTTATTTTGGTTTTCATGAAGTGACATTATTTTGAATGTTGAAATATTTTGTGCTATTATGATGCTCTTGCCTTTGCAACACTGTATGCCATGATAACTGAGGGACTATTGATCTAAAACATGAGGTGCATGATGCAGTTTGTGCACACATGGGATTGAGACTCTGTCGGGGCCTTCTAGTGTTGGGTTTCTCTGCATACTCCTGTTTCTTCCCACAATCAAAAAACATGAACATTAGGTTCATTGGAGCTCCTACATTGGCCCTCTTTATATGTGCCTGATGAACTAGAGATCTGTCCAGGATGTAACCTGCCTCTCACCCAGTGACCTCTGGAGGTAGGCACAAGTTCGCTGAAATCCTAAACTGATTTAAGTGCAAATACAAAATGCATAAGAACAAACACAATATGGATTACTGAGTGTTCTAGCTAGTGTGGAACATGGTGAGATAACATAGTGAAAGGTTTTTTGTCTATGTCAGTAATCTTTTGTTGCAAATTGTATGTTCAGTTTTCAAAAATCGAATTTTCTAAATGTGACAAATAACTTCATAGTGAACCCACACATCCAGATGTCATTCATTAGAACTAAAAACATCAACCTGAACCAATTAGACTAAAGCATTGATATTCAGTGGTCTACTTTCAACTTTGTGTTTCTTTGCCTTATCAGTTTCTTTTTTCTTTTAGCTGCATCACTATAGAGGAAGGACAAAATCTGACCTAAAAGGCCTCATTCTGGTTCCTGTAATTCCCTCTAAACACCTGATGTGGATTTGTACATGCTAACAGAAACTTTAGAATAATCATGTCAACTCTAATTTGACATCTTATTAACTGGCGATTCCTGCAGAGAGGAGCATACAGTGTCTTCTGCAGCAGTGAGAGATAGTCTCTTTTTATGTTCTACGTAAAAGACACGTTTAAGTTCTGACATTTTCCCTAACTGACTCATCTTTATGTCTTAAGAAAAATAATGAACTATATTTTATCTATTTGAGGACAGCTTGATGTAATATGGAAGAAATAAAGTTGCTGAGTTGATTTATCTGCTGCAAATCAACTCTCTGTTCTAAAGAACCAGCAATCTTAAACAGAGTTGAATAATTAAGTTTTAACACTTGTAAATCAAAGGTTTCAGGTCATGACATCATGAAAAGAGACTATCTATAAATTAGAATTATCCACTTTCAACCACATGATTACATTTGTATTCTCCAACATGCTATTTTATGTCTATTTAGTAATTATTTTAGCACCATTTAACACACATTGATATAGCTTGATCTACATGTATTATTTGTGGAGTCACGGAAAAGTGTTCAGTCATGATATATTATACATGGCATTGTCATTTGTGTATATTCAGTGCAGCCACACACATCACTGTGTTTATCGTACACTTATTCCACCACCTGATTTGTAAACTTATGGCTTTATTTTGCCTCATGTCAGACTGCTATGAAAGTGCAGCAGAGAAAAATATGTTGAATGCTGCCTAGAGCAAACTTTTCATTCTGTTCTTCTTGACGTGCATACTAATTAAATATGCCAATGCTTCAGATCAAAATAATACACACAGCATGCAAAAATTCTAACAGATTAAAACTTTGCTGGTGTGAATTTTTATAAAAATTTTCAGTTTACAGATTAATTTACTATGTAGTGTTGCTGCTAATCAAAGTGTTTACACGCAAAGATTTGGCATAAAGTTCTGTGTAAAGTGTAACCTCAAATTCATGAGGGACAGAAAACCAAGCAGGCAGTCAGTGAGATATTAAGGTGTTAGCCCAAATAAGAGATGTAAAAACAATCAACAAGATTTTAAAAGTAATCCAGTCTTCTAGAATTAAGCCATGGGAGTGAGGACAGTAGGTTTTATCTGGTCATACTTTAGTTTACCAGTGAGAAGTAGGGCTGCAGACGCTGTAGATGATGAATTACTGTCAGATCAACACCATAACATAACAAATAATCCAGAAGTCAAGTAATAAAAGTGTGGATCAATTTCTCTAGCTCTTTGAGAGGGAAGAAAGTTTAACCTTGGCTCTGAGTCTTAATGATCATTTTTATCACATAGTTCACCTTTTCATTGAATTCTGAAGCTCCTTTAAATATCACACAGAGAAGGAAAAGAAGGACCTAAAAACCAGAGAGACCGTCAGTGTGATTGTGCCCAATTAAAATAATTTTGGTCTTGCTGCCTTTGAGAATTAAAAAGTTACTGATAATCCAGTCATTGACCTCTTTAAAACAAATGAGTAATAACTGAATCATTGCTGTTCTACTGAAGGAACAAGTAGATATGGACCTTATCAGTAAAGTATAGAACAATGTTTTGTATTTAGGAAATGATCCAAATAGCAAACGATGAATTTAAAAAAGTAAAGGACCATGAATAGAACCATGGTGATCACCAGGTGTGTGGAGCCACAGATGTGGAGCATTTACCTAAATCTTAAAATCTCCAACCAATTAGGTAGGATTTAAAAGTGGGCGTGACTGTGGTGCCTAAGGGAACAGGATCTCATGGTCTGACGTCAACACAGCAGTCAGGTCTAGGAGAACCTTGGTTCATCTAGCTATTGTTATATTATTACATTATTTTTAACGAATGAAGAGTTACAAGTGTGGTTGTCCTTTGCTGTTGTTGTTGTTGTTGTTGTTTTTGGCAGATACGGCAGGTTAGGAAATACACTGTACACTGCTGAGGGAATTCTATATTCCATAGATCGCAGTTGTAAAAATAATACCTGCAAGCCAGGTATTCTTTCATAATAAACAAACAAATAAAGTAGAAAATTAATATTCTTTTAAAAAAACTGATAGTTGCATTGCTTTGTGTCATTTGAGTTTATTTGTGTTATGTTGTATCTATTTATCAAACCTGCAGATCAGCCTCAGTGCTGGAATCCCTTCCAAAGGGTCTCCATGTGCTTCTGCCCTTGACTGACCTAAACGTGACCTGTATTTGGCCCCTGGGCCTCTTCATGTTCATTGTATTGGAGATTTGAATTTGTTGTGTATGTGCACACAGTGTATGTGAGTGTATGTGTGTGTTTTGTAATTTGAGCTCCAGGTTAGGACAGGACTACTGCACAGTTCATCCAGGCAGAAAAAGCAAGACATGGAAGCCTCCGGGTGGACAGAGAGAGGAGGAGGGAGGTGGCAGGACAGCTGAAAGAGTAAAAAGTGGAAAGGTTGGAGAGAGAAATGGACAAAGAGTACCAAGGCTCTTTTTAACTCAGTCTCCATGGAAGAAAGATGTCAGTCTGTGTCAGTTCGCTCCACTAACCAGCCTGTGGCAGGAGAAACAGATCTCTCCCCCTCCTTCTCACACGTTCTTGCGTTTCTTGCTCCCACACCATCCCTCCGTACTTTCTTCTCTCATATCTTTTGGTGATAGCTTTTCTGCCTCAGTTGAGAGAAGCAGAAACACTCCACAGCTCAGGGGAAAACAGGAAGACTAACTTAGAGACCAAGCAGTGAACCCATCATCTCTAAAAAGCAGGCGAGGCGTAGTGCAGGTCTTCTCCTGATCATACTACGGGTGATTGAGGACGGGCCGCTCCAAATGGGCAGACTAAAGGCCCGAAGGCAGGGGCATGCTGCCGGCTCTGCTTCAGCATTTCCCTCAGTGTTGTAAGGAGGGCAGCTCACAGCTCTTCAAACACAGACGGGATCAAATCTTCAAATCCCCTGGAAATGTCAGCCACGTTTGAGGAAATGTCAGCAGAGCTGGGAACACACGCAAACACACATCGACCAGAGCAAGCATGCATACAGGCAGTCGTGCTCAGCAACCATGAAAGGAAGGTATTGGGATATAAGGCAGCCATTCCCTCTGGGTAAAATCAGTCTCATTGTTTTCAGAAAGCTCAAGGGAGAGTCTTTGTTTGCTGCTGCAGGTGTTTATTCACGTGTTGAACTCTCTGGTATTTTCTCTAAAATACACTTTTTTCTGTGTTATTCACAAGCATCATATAGTAACTCAACAGTGAATAAGTTGGTATGTCCTGAAGTAAAACACACATGTACAACAACAACAACAAAACAAAATTTCAGTTAAGCTTCTGAGTCATTAATTTATCTGGAAGCTGAGTCATGAGAGATCATGTTGTCACAACTCAAAACGCGACAAGATGCTCAACAAACTATAAGAATTAACAATAACATGAAATGTCTCAATGGATAATAAAATAAAATTGATAAACGGAAAAATAATTGTTTCAATCTGACAAGCCACATTTAAAAAAACAATAGCACAAAAATTTAGGACATTTTTCCAGTATTTTCACATTTTTTAAATTATTACCTTTATTTTAGCATACAAACACAATTAAAAAAATTATATCTGTTTTGGTTTCTGAATGTTTTTATTTCATTTGTAAAATACCTCAGTAAAAAAAAAATATATATATATAATATATATATATAATATATATATATATATATATATATATATAATTATAACATTTCTGTTGTAAGAAACAATGATATGTGATAATATAGTAAATCAAAACTCCATAAAAGTTGATTTTTAAGTGATCTCATCTGCAGCCGGTGACATCGTGCTGTGCTTTATTGATTTCCTCTCACACCTGCTGACTAACTTATCGACAGCCTCAAATGTATTTCCTGTCTGGCCTGTCAGCGTGTTTATGGATGGCCCTGCCCCCTGGTGACATAAACACACACACAGTTCTGGCTGCAATTTGGTCCACATGTTTACAGGAAGTACCCACAAGTTGATTTTCCCATTATAATACCAATACACACACACAGGCAGCCTCTTCTTATTGATGTATTGCTTTATCGTGTCTTCTTTCTGAATGAATCTGCTGAACTTTATGCAGTGCAGGACTAATGTATTGATAGATAATGTTTTTATAAGCTTTTGGTCAGAAAATCATCCGTGAGAGAGAAAAGAAATTGTCAAAAACTGAGTGGGATTTTTGTGTGATGCACAAATCGACTTCCCCATCGCTCCTTCTGTGTCACTCAGAAGAGCTGTAAAGTTCAGAGCAGGGTTTCTGTAAGCAAGATGGTGTCAACTCAATTTAAATCCACCGGCAGCTGATAGATGGGTTAAGAGAACCTGTGACTGTTTTGAAAAACAGCCCAGATAGAAACTTTCTCTCAAACAGACTCCATGTGCAAGCCTGCAGGCCCTCATAGTGATTGTCTGCAAGTTCCACTCAAAACCTGCATCCAGTAACTAATGTCTTGTGATCTTTTGAGGGCACACGGTTCTCCAAACTGCTGTTTGATTTCTGCTGGCAGCCTCTCTACATACTGCAACATGGTCCATTACCAGCTTCTTCCTCACTGCTGAGACGAAATAATCCTGAACTGCGGAATTAACCTCAATTAGTACTACCTCTAAAGATCATTCTCATTTCACCTCATGACTCCAGCTCTGCATGTTAAATGTCCCTGTTCTATTCCTGGTTTTAGTCAGACTGGGTAAATGTGTATTCTAAACTTCAGCATGGTTCTCTCGGTGTTAACAAACTGTTGATGAACTGACACTATTTCTATTTTATTGATATAAACGTTTGTCCAACTTGGTGGAAAATGTGTTTAAAATACTTCAAATATGGACATAAAAACTAATAACAAAGCTATTCACTTTGGTTTTATGCTAAATTTGGTTTTGCATTTAATTTGCATGGAAGCACGCTAAATCAGTAGTGATCCAGGCAAAAGTGCAGCAACACTTTTAGAATGAAACAGAAAAGCAAGAGAGATGAACTGTGTTGAATTTTTTTAATTTAATTTTATGGTGAATTTTAATTTTATTGATTAAGGACATCTTAAAGGTTATTATCTGAATCAAACCAGTCAGTCAGCCATCATATGTAATAACTCATTCCTGTTCAGGGTCACGGGGAGCTGGTGCCTATCTCCAGGAGACATTGAACGAGAGGCGGGGGTTACACCTGGACAGGTCACCAGTCCATTACAAGTAACATGGAAACAAACAACCAATCACACTCACATCTAGGAACAATTTAGAGCTGCCAGTTAACCTCAAGCATATTTTTAATCAATGTGAAGAGGCTGGAGTCCTGGAGAAACCCACACATGCACATGGAGAACATACTCCATGCAGAAAGGTCCCAGCCCGGTTTCAAACCCAGGACTTTCTCACTGCAAGGCAACAGCACCAACTTCTCCACCTTGCAGCTCCTGAGTGACATCATTCAGTTCAAACAGACTTTATTAATCCCTGAAGAAAACATAGATAATTAGATAAATCACGCAGGCTTACCCACAATACTTATTAAGGTATTAAACATGTTGCCATATTTACTGTACTATTATGTAATAGTTTGAAGTATTTCACAGGCACGTTTCAACAGTTTGTAGATTTTGCTCATTAAAGTTAGTGTTGAGACAGAAAGATTGAGAACCTGTAACATGAGTTAGGAAAAAATAGTTTGCTCTCCAGCTCCATCATTATCTGTAAAAATAATGTTCAGATCTTGAAAAAACGATTATACAATATTAAGTTGCAGGTTAAATAATGGTTGGAGGTGTTGGTGTATTCACAGGTGTCAAACTCGCGTCCACGAGGGTCCCTATCCTGCATGTTTCAGACGTTTTTCAGCTCCAACACATCTGACTGAAATGATTTCATTCTCTCTCATTGTGTCAACGAGTTCTGCAGAAGCCTGTTAGTGACCTGCTTATCTAAAGCAGATGTGTTGACACACAGGAACATCTAAAACCTGCTGGATCGGGACCCTCGAGGACTCGAGTTTGACGCCTGTGGTTTAGAGGATACAACACTACAGTGACAGCTATGTGAATTAATTTTTAATAGTGCATTCTCAGTGTTAAAGTCTCATCTAAGACATTTCTTTAAATCTACTTAGAAATGACTGTTTGTTGATAGAATCACTTCCTAATTAGAAAATGAGCAAATTGACATTCACACTTAGTGCAATGTAACCCTGGCAACACATATGTTGTCTTCTTCTTTGCTTTTGTTCACAGCAGGTGTCTCCACGGTTGTTCTTCTTAAAAAACTCTACACAGCTGATGTTTACTATTTCGCCAAAATGACGCTAACATATTTTTTGCATTCTTGCTGGATTTTCTAGGGGAGGAACTGTTGAGTGTTACTCCTCTCCATCTGGCCATTATAAATAAAAATGTATGTCCCTGACATGGCAGAACTGCTAGCCCATACTAGTTTCCTTTCATTTAAACATTTTTAAAAAGAAAAGAAAAACCGCAAAGTGGCCTAAATAGTAGAAGTTAGAAAATCAGATTTGTTGCATTTTTTTTCTGTGGATTTGAAGTAATCCCTGAGCTCAGATTTGGCTATTTGTTTGCAAGTTTTTTGGTCACACAAGGAAGAAATATAGACCACAGAGACGCAGCCACATTGTAGATGAGAAAGATAGTGAAACTCAATAAAGCAAAGAAGTGATTATAATTATATTATTCCTGGTAACACATAATCGCACGAGAATCCCAATAATTTGGTGGCACAGCAATTACATAGACTATGTAGGAAAAGTGGATTGTTATTTTAAACAAAGGGTGAAGTTATCATTAAGTGAGGTCTCTTTAAATGGTTTTTAACTGCTGCAGCGGCAGCTGTCTGGGCATGAATAGAGGGCAGGTGGGCAGGTCTGAAAGAGGCAGTTGAAACTAAACAATCCCAACTTAAAAAAAATCCCCTTGACCAGTTAGTGAATTTACATACAGACCAACAGCCGAAACACTTGTGGGGTTTTTTGTGTAATAAGAACTGTTGTGTTTTTTTTTTTCCCAGTAAGTCGTAACTGCAGGAAGAAGATGCACCTTCACGCTCATGCACACCTACATGCATGTGATCACGCTGACACACATACTGCCAGAAAAAGCATTAAGTACTCCACCCCCCCCACCCTCAACTCTGCGTGAGAACTCATTAGAAATGTGTGTGTGCGTGTGTTTTATTTTTAGCAGTGTGTGTTTAGGAGAAGTAGTGAGTCTTGTCAGTCTTCAGGGCCCTCCTCTGCTTTGTCGCACCGTGTCTGTCTCTTGCTGAGAGCCATGTATATTTCATAAGCCCAGGGTGCCTTTTTGTCTTAAGATACGCTGCACCTCCCCTGCCTGTCTCTCTGCTGTTTGTCAGCGGAGGGAGCCATCACAGACTCTTTTTTTTTAAATCCACCCTACTTCCCTTTCTCTCTTCGCTGACAGGCACCCTCTGCTTCTCCCTCTGCTTTTCATGGTCAGCTTGTCTCCCTCTTGAAGTCATCCCTCTTTCCTCTTTCAGCGACGGAACAGAGCGGAGTAGAGCACATCCAAGTGAGGCTGGGTCTGTCAGCCAAAGCCTCTCTCTGTCTCTCTCCGTCTTTGATTCTGTATGTCTGTCTGTTTTGCAGCTCTGTCACTTCAGGGAAGGGACACCTCTTCACCCCAAGCTGCATCCCCTTTAGTTGTTGTCTTTTTATAGCAGAAATGTGAGTGCCATGACAGTAGCTAAAAATGGTTGCAACAAGGACAAAAAAATATCCACAATTAATCGCATTACTTGCAACATCAGCTCCTTTTTATGGTTTAGAGTTTATTTTTGTGTTCAGAAAAATCTTTTTGTTTTAACAAAAAAATAACTTTAATGTTTTTTAATCTATCACATTGTTTTCTATATACACTTGTTTCTGTACATTGAGGGCACATGTCGTTCTCCATATTCTTTCATGTATAATGTTGTTTTTCTACTACGTATATCGCTGCAGCTTTTGCTGTAATACTAATTCTGGATTTTGAGATTTATTCTGTCTTTGTTTTTTTTTTGTTTTTTTTCAGGCCAGTACATTAAATTTGGGTCCAACTGGAACCATTAAAGAGGTGGATTCAGGTTTAGGGCCTTTCCAACCTGCATCAGAACGCGCTCCTTCATGTCCAGTGACGTTAGAAACAGAGACGGAACAACATCAACTTTCCAGTGAGTATTTCTTTCAAATAACTTCTATTTTCCTTCCTTTTGAGTTTTTCTTGCTTTCCTCTCATCTGCTTTTCAATCTTTTTATTTTCTCTTGTTTTGAATTTGAGTGCTTTGCTTAAATTGATTCTGCACTATTACTATTTGCAGGTTTGAGCTGCCTTTTTTATTCATATTTGGAAAACAGTAATACTAGAAGTCTAATGGAAACTTTGAAAACTGACAAAATGACCTTCTACTAATATTCATGAGGTCTCTTGAGTTTTTTGTCTTTCTTAAACACACTAAAGAAACAAAAACATGGCAAGACATGTGACTTACTGACCTAACAAAGATTAAAATAATATGATTCATCTGTTGTTTGCAATCAGAAACAACACACACAACAATAACCATCATCTTTGCCCTTCCCCTTCTCGTTTCCTCTTTTAAAAGCCCGCTGTAGTTATTCTGTTATTTTCTTTCTGTCTATTTCTTCCACTGAAAAATAACCATTTAAAATGTACATCAAACTATCTCCACAAAAATATCTCAACTGAACTGCAATTTATATCTTGTTGCATCCCAAAAATCCTCCCCCATGTGTGTAACTGTGGATTAATAGTTTTAATTTGCCTGCAGTTTGCTTTGCAAATGTACTGGGTATATAATCATTTCACCGACCTTTGACTCCATTGTTAAATAGCAACTGCACCTAATTATCATTAATCCCAACCTGTAAATATAACTATAGAAGCTATTCACGACATTTTCAGCACATATACTGTGTTTTGGTTCAGTTTTCTTATGTAAAGATCAGAGATAAAACAGTATTATATCACATCTCACACTTGATGCGAGTTTAACTTTCCTTTTAAGGATGCTTGTTCCTATTTTGTGGGTCCATGACTTGGATCTGATGCTTGCAGCAGACTCAGTTACAGTGAAATTAGCAACTGTGTGTGAGTGTTGCCCAGAGGAAGTCACCACTGCAGTGGATTGTTGGAGCTCAGTGTGTTTATATGAAAAGTGCTAGCTGTCTCCTCTCATCAGCGTTACTGGACTGCCTCTCGTCTCTTTCTCTCTCTCTCTTCCTCTTATATGTAAATATTTACTCTCATAAACACTTGAAAGTTTCCCGTCTCTCCATTGTTCATTTTTCCACTTTTCCTTTTGTCGCTCTCCCTCTTTTGCTCGCCACTCTCATGCTCAGGCCTGTTTTTCTCTTTTCTCTGAGGCTATTTCTGTTTAGCTGTGAGCCCCCCCCCCTCATCTTTTACACAAACTCATCTCAAGCTCTCTTTCCAACTGAACCCACACACGTGCACAGACACACAGAAGAGACACCCTCGCACAACCACAACGACACTTGATTAAACAGTTATAACAAAAGGGGCCACTGCACATCTACAGACACGCACACATAACTTGAACGATCCTCCCAGTGGTCGAGTGTGGGTTTAAAATGGGGGTTTCATGAGTTATTTAAGTGATCTCCATCATGAACGTCGCGTTGCAGCTCCCACTGACATGACACGGCCCATTTCCTCCGCTCAGACTTGAAACGTGGCATGAAGAATGCTTGTGGTGTTCAAACAGAGTGGAAGAGAGGTACAGAATCAGAGACGTTTGGGTTTAAATCATTTAATTTGTGTCTAAACAGAAGTCATATACAGACTTAGTATTGTCTTGTTTCTGCTGGTCCATATCATATCAGAAATTATAAAAAAAGAAAGTAATTTTTTCATTTAACAAACACACAAATATTAAACTTACCAGGAAGTCCTTTCAGACAGGAAACAAGCTGAAACAGTTGTGACATCTGAGCTGGCGGCAGTTTGTTACATGAATCCATAAATCCATGAACACTGTGTCAGCAGTTACTCAAGTTCAGACAATAACTTCTCCCCACATCTGTGTTAATGAGAGAACACCTCCTGCTTTTCTTACTGTACACCTTATTTATAAAGTGTATAAATAAACACGAGGAGGTAAAGTGAAGAGAATTGTTACAATTTACTCTCCTTTGTTTACCTTCTCTCGTTCTTTGTTTTCTGTCCGCCTTTCGTCCATGTCATTTTGATCAATTTCAATTAGCCACATTTACATTTGCTCCATGCACATGTGTGAGTCCTGACACTAAAATTACACATGCTGATGACGTGATTGTCATGAGAGTGGGCTTTGATTGTAATAACACAGCTGGACTTGGCAGATCTGGTTGAACACTTGGCTGCCGGCCAGTTCAATATAACTGCAAATAACCACGAAGCACCTTTTAAGATGGGTGCTGGTTGAAGCTGAAAGAAAAAGATTGTTCTTAGTGGTGAAACCCTGTTTGAGATGAGTATCAGTTGTTGTTCATTTAAAGCTTGGAGAACATTCAGTTCAGTCGTGCTACAGCGAGACATGAAATGTTTGGCTGGACAATAAACAAGGACTGAAAAGGTTGTAGAAGCTGTTCTTTCTCTTGTTAGTTTGGCAAAAAGCAGAGAAGCAGGCGGAGCATAGAAACAGGTCTGACATATTAAAGGAGAGATGAGCCGAGAGGAGGAGTGAAAGAAGATAAGAAGAGGATATGTCAGTCGTGAAGGCAGCTGATTTAAGAGAGAAAGGTGAATGAGGAAGCATTAGGAAGGCCAGTGTGAGGTCCTCCTTCTTCTTTTCTTTTGTTTTTATTACCAGTAAAGGGAAGGGGGGGTTAACATCCAGTGACAGTGACAAGCTTGCATTGGCACAGCAGATGAATGGGCTATTTTTTGTATGTGATAATGATTAAAATGCCTCTGGGAAACACGGTATACTGAGATTCTTGGCTCTGCCACAGTTGGAATAGCATCACCTATCTGCCTTGTTTTTACCAGCAGAGCAGAGCGGGCAGTAAAATATCAGCTGTTTTCCAAACTGATTTATAAAAAAAAAAGGTGGACTCTCAGCAAAACAATCAAAGATCACAGTGTCAAGGTTACATTGTCCTTTTTTATGATATGTTTTCTTTGCGGGAGTGGAAGTTCTGTATGGCTGTGTTTTCATTTATCAGTTTGAGTTATTTAGTGATGTAGTGATCTCAGGATCTTTGAGAAGCAGAGTTCTGTTCTGCACTGCGGCGCCAGTCCTGGCGGGCATGGGCGAATTAGTCAGGAGACAGTGGGTTTGGCGTTGCGCCACGGATATTAGCCTCTCACAGGGTGGGCATGGTCTTATGCCTTGACTCAATCACTCACTGTGTTTGGATTTGTGTGTTTAACGTGTTTGTTTGTTCGCGTGTGTAAGTGTAGCTCTTGAGTTTGGATTCTCCCTCTGGTCACACTGACCTTATTGTTCAGTCACTCTTGGTTGATTTGTCCCCTCTCCAACACATTCCTCTCTCTGAAAAAACGCGACTGTTAACCCTTCTCTCTTTCTCTCACTCTCTTCTCAGTCTTTTCCCTCATTTCCATCCTTTTCGCTCAGCTTCCATCCAGATGGGTTTGATTTAGAGACTGTGGTTAAATCCAGAGCCTCAGAGTCTAAGAGAGTAGACTTAGGAAGAGACCTATAGATTCACAGCCAGCAGAGCATGTCATTACTTAGCCATAGCTCATCACCAGATACATCACCAAACTGGAGCGCTAATAGATGTGATCTGTCGCCGTTCAGGAAGTAATAAACCTTTCATCATTTCATGTCCTTAATAATTTCCTTCCCACATTTTGCATAAATTCCAGTAAATGGTGACAGTACAAAGTATTTGAGTGTTTTTATTCTGCTGTAGATGTTTGACTGGAGCGTACAGTAAATGTTAACACTGTTTAATTTTTTATTAATCCTGAAATCACACGTTACATCAGTAGGAAGCCAACGAATATCCAACAAAGTTTTGACATCTCAACATCATCATATTATTTAGAGATTAAAAACTCATAACCTGGTGTTCCAGATGGTTAGCTACCCCAGACCATCTGGTCACTGGTATAAAGTGTCGTGAAGAGATTCTCCATTTCAAGAAAGCCTCAACCAATTAGATCAATGAAACGAATCTCTAAGGTCTTCCTTCAAACCAGAGGACCCACTACAGTCCCAATGACTGAAAGGATGATCAGAATATGACCTGATTGTAACAATTATGGAAAACCTCCTTCATGCTGAAGGTTTCATGCTGCCATGAACAAAGTTTTCACCAAAACAGTGAACAGCAGTTTTGATTTCACCTTGATTTCACCTGGTTTGCTGCAGCAAACGTCACATAGACCACATCAGGCTAACACCACAGGAGCCATGTCTCTACTGGGTATATCTACCATGTTATTTAGAAATATACCAATGATTTATAGAAATATTTTTACACACCTTTCCCTTTCAGTGGCTAAAACCTTTATTTTGTGCAGTGTTTTGTGTAAAATGCAACTTTATGTCATGTACAACAACAACAACAACAATAACAACATTTTTTTACGTTCAGAAAACATTTTATTAAGACATTATGGCCATCTGATCTGAGGTTAATGCTCTGTGTGGAGCAGTGAGGTCACAGGATGCAGACACATTTCAGCAGTAGCTCTGAAACAGATTACCACTTAGTGAGGGAACTCTGAACTTTGACCTTTGACATCACATTCATCAGGAAGCAGGTGTTTTAGCAGGATAAGGCCTGTCTGCTTGCACAATCCTAGCTAACAGCAGGATGTGTTCATGCATTTCTGTCTTTTTTTCATTAAGCAAAAAAGCAATAAGAAAACTTTTTTAATTGTATGATCCAATTTTATTTTGTTTGATCCTCTTTTATTCTTTTTGAAAGCTCATGACTTAAATCATTCTTCATCCCCTCCAGTGTCACTGCCTCCCATTCCCTTTCTGTTCTTTTCTTCCTGCTGCTTGGTTTCTTTTCTCCTTTCTTCCCTTTAAACTGCCCTCCACTGTCAGGCGACACGGCTGAGACTAAGTGCTTTTTGCTGTCTCTCAGCAGGTGGGACTGTAATAAAGCTTGTCAGTAGGAGACATGGGTCACACTGTCACATGCTCTTTGCCTCCTCTCTTTAACTCTCTCCTCCATCTATTTCCATCACCTCATCTCCAACCACGACTCTCCTCAAAGCTTCTCTGCTTTCATTTTTACTCCTTCGGCCCCTTTCTTCCCCATTTTGTCTCACTTTTGCTCCTCGACTTGTATCTCACGTGCCCCAGTGGCTCTCTGGTTTCCTTGCCAACAGCACTTTCAGGAGCATGGTGAATAACAGCAGCCATGGGAGACACTTGTATCTACATAACCACTGCACAAATAAACATGCACGCAGACACACAGTCAATCCATGTAAATGACTCCAGGTGAGTCTGCATTGTTTGCCCAGCTGCTCCTTCTAACACCATTTCCTGTTCCACATTAAACCAGCAGGTCACATGGAAATCAGCTTCCTTTACATGTTCCTTTTTTTTTTCTTTTTAACGCTCTGTGACCAGACCATGTTGTTGTACCTTTGAGTTTGAGCATTCTTTTTTTTTACCCTCACACATCACTGAAGGTTTATAGTTTGCATACTGCTCACATGCAGGTTTTTAGGATGGCTGAAACACATTTTCCTTCTCCATGGTGTGAGAGAGCGTGGCTGCTGTTGCATGTTCCTACCACAAGATGGCAATGCTGAGTCCACCACCTAGAAGAAAATCCTTTATCCAGACTCTGTTCATTCACACACACACACACCAACACACACACAGCTCTCTATTTAGTCTATGTTAGCCCTGGCTTGTGTAAGGTGACAGAGCACAGTGAATAATTTAGTTGTGGCCATGTCGGTGGCTGACAGTGAACATGGCCTCACTCCTCTGCTGATGGCCCTCAACTAGTACTTTCTGTTTCACTCACTCATCTTCTCTCTGTCATCATCTGATGGTGTCTAAAGTTTACATTTATTATCTCTAATTTACAGTTTTTAATGCCACTTTTATATAATCATAGTTTTTAACTATTTAAAACATTGAGAAAATACCATATTATTGCTATGGGTAGCTCTTTTCTTTTACATATATGGGTATTTTGGATTATTTGCACTTAAACTACCAAATTGGACTCCTGTGTGTCTCTGCATTGATTGCTACCCACTGGTAGTGTATGTGTAGTCTTATGATATTATAAGGATAATGTCACAATGATATAATAATGTGTCAAACAGAAATACTTTAAAATATATAAAGGATTCTTCTGATATATTCTTCTGTTATCATCTGACCCGATGCACCAGATGGTTTGTTACATGGAAACCAGTGAGAGAAGTTTTTGGAAATGGTTTGGAATAGGCCTGGCAAAAAAATGCTTGGCGTGTGATTGATAAACCATCTGTCTATCACTGTCATGGGCTAGCTTTAGCTAATCAGATAAACAGAGTAGAGCCTGTGGGTGAGTCAAAACCCTGCCAACACTAGTCAAGAGAGGAGCAAAGACAGTTTTTTTTCAATCTAGAGAAGCTGTCAGTGTTGTTTCTGGTCTTTTCTTCCAATGAAAAAATGTCCTCCAGTTCTGGGAAAACAGAACAACAGCATTCACGTTAAAACAAAGTTAGAATAATCAGGTGATGTAACAGCTTTATTGTTTTTCTTTCCAATAGGTTTCTCTTGTCTGATTTTGGACTTCTCATTCTTCTAGATTCTCATTGTTTCATAGTTTTCTACCTCATTCTTTCTTTTCCCCCATTTCCTGCTACAGTTTTCATCATGAGCAGGTCAGAACATACATGTGTAGGTTCAGTCAAGCACTATAAATGTTGTAATTGCTCCTTTGGGCCTCAACACTTCACATTCGTGCAGTGGGTGAAGAAAAATACGGCCCTAACACTAATGTAATCACATCCACTAAACAAATTATTACAGCCTCCCTTTCAGTCTCTCTTTTATTTCTCTTGCACTCGGTCCAACCACAGAGATCCTGCATGTGGTGTGTGTGGTTTGCAGTTTGTGCAGCTTATGTGTGTGTTTTTGTAGGATCTGTCTTGTTCCATTTTTCTCTGTGATACAATCAGTATGAGTGTGTTTGGGGCAGTTGGAGCCAGTGAGGCTGGCCTGGCAAGCTGAAGTACAATTTTGGCCTGGTCAGGCTCATGCAGACTAGAGCGAGATCAGTAGTGACGTTTCCTGGGTGAAACACTCCCATCACCAAGGAATCAAGGTAGAGGACGGGTCCTGAAAACCTGCAGTGGTACTCCAGCTGTTGTACAACCACTATACAAGTACATTTTCTGTAACTTTTGCTCTCTAACTGAAGGAACCTCCTTGTGATTAGCCACGGACATTTCAAGCTAAAATACTTATCAAATTCAAAGGTAAAATTATTGAAACTCATTCCAAATAGAAAAAAATAACATGCATATTTTCTTGGAATAACATGTAAACAGAATTCAGAAAGATTCCTGACATGCCATCAAGGAGTTCTCCTGTTGTGAAGCAGCTATATGTCTACAATACAAGGTTATTACTGTATGTAACCATAACTGTCATTGAGGATTTTGCTCCTTCAAAATTAAACACAAATCTACAGTAATTTTTCAAATGAAATTTGATTTATCTTACACAGATATTTAAAACCTATTTTTCTATCAGACTCTGTGGCTCCAGCCTGGCTGATAAAGTCCAGCTGGGCTTGGAAAATAAAAACAACTATTTCAGTGCCTATACAACCTTCTTTTGAGCATCTGTCTGTCACATGGTTGCCTTCTTATTTCTGCATTCATCCTTAACAGTTCTCCTATCACCACGTCTTATTAGCTGTATTCATTGGTTTTCTAAATCCCTTGTTTTTCACCTCACTATTTAACACACATTTATTCATTTTCTATCTTTCTGTTCCATACTCACACACATATACACACATCCAGACCCCTTGAAGTGGGGTCACGATTGAGGCGTGCTGTTAATTAGCCAGCAGTGGTTGTTGTAGTAATGCTATGGTAGGGTGTAATTAATTAGGTGGCATGTGCACAGTGGGAGAAAAAGAGGGAGAGGAGGGATGGAGCGAGAGTGAAATACTGGCTATCAGTCCTCCTTTTATCCTCTGAGCTTTAGATGAGTTCCCCTAATGAGAAAAAATGAGATGCTCCCAACCAGGGAAGAAAGCATTTTGTCCTTTTACATGTTCTCTCTGCCTTTCCTCAGCTTGTCGTTCTGTCACAGAGCTGTTCTCTTTTCATCTGCCTGTCACATCCCTGCTTTTAGCTGGTGGGGTGTCAGTGAGTTAGAGTCACCCAGCACAGATCCCCCTCAGCTGTAAGAACACAACTTTCTGCGACTCATCCTGACATATGTTTGCAGCTGCACCACACTGCAGAGACGGTAGTTAGCATCTGTTCACTGTGTGAGCGCAAGGTTTGGTTTGTGAGGGAAATGAGAACGAGGAGTAGAGACACAGAGAGATGTCGAAAGGGCAAAAAAAAAAAATGTGGGAAGGAAGCAAGAGGTGCAAAAACACTCAAAGATCTATTGATCTTCTCCTCAGTTCAACTGTCTCCTTGACCTCATTCAGAAGCACCTCTGTGTTGCTTCAGAATGAGGTCATTGTGTGTCATCCAACGCGTCCGTGTAAGTGAGTATGTCAAAGGCCTACACATTAATTTGTGCACTGTATCTGTTTACCACGCTGCCAAAGAATCTCAAGTGGTGTCAACCTGTCCGTTTTAACTGCATCATGAATATTTAAAGGTGCTCACAGTGCCCCACCCTAACATTATACTCCTCCAGCGGAACATTCAAATGTTTTATACGCAAATTCACGCCTGCATCACAGCCTTCCAACTCCAATGAACATATTTACACTCACAGTCCTTTCTTTCCAAGTGTAAACGGATAGTTTAACGGTTTCCTGGCCTCTCCTGTCCTGTGTGACAGAAAATGTCCAAGGTGGCAGGTTTATGAACAGGTTGGCAATGTCAGCAGTGCCGAACAGCTATTTACAACCAAGTTTTAGATGCTCTGGACACTGGCTGTTAGCATAAATCCCTCAGTGGGATCAACTAAAGGATAATACACATTGTCAACAATGTTCCAATGTAAATCACCACATGCGAGCAGCAAGCGATCACTCAGTCAACCACTCTGTCCTCTCTAACCTTCCCATCAACACTCAGAAATATCTCGCTTGCAAACACCACACACATGCTGTAGATCTTTATCTCAGTTATTTACAGCCCTCTCCTGCTATTACATTAACATCCACCACTCGTTTCTCCTCCCTCAATTTCTGCCTCACATCCCCCTCAACTATCATTTAGCTTTACGAGGAGCCCTAAAAGAAGCCTGGGGTGAGTGTTCCTCCCTCTTCCCCTTTATGTCAGAGATATTGATATCTGCCATAAGTCAGACATTCCGCTCTGTGTCACTGAGGAGAAACTGATGACAGAAGGGTGTGATAGTGGACGAGTGCTACCAGCAGGGTGTAAAAGGAACTGAGGATCTGCATGTGTTTGACTGTGTGTTTGTGTGAAAGGAGGCCTCTACAAGTGTGCAATGCATGCAAGCAGACTTATTATGGGAGGAAAACTGGAGCAGGAGCGGGATGCATGTTAAGCAAATGAGAGAACTGAGAGGAACAGAGACAGTGGACAGATAAGGAGGAGGAGGAGGGAGACAGAGCTCCCTCTCTCTTTATGAGCTTTCACATCGTGCATGATCCCATAGCTATTAACAGGGGTCAGCTGCAGAGTGGCTGTTTATAAGGTCCACCTCTCAGACTGAGCATATCAACAATGCCTATAAAATTGTGATCAACACTCTGTGGTTTGTGTGTCTCTTTGCATGTGTATTTGTGTTTCTATAATCCATCAGATCCATTATCAACCATCTATCTCACTCTCCAATAGAAGAAACAAAATCTTATTTCCAATTTGTATTGTGCACCATTCCCTATGAGTTAGCTTACATATATGAGCTTTAACAACACAGAGTTCATATTATATCTGGTTGTTGTTCAGTGTAGAGCTTATGCTTAGATTGCTCTGTGTTTTGTGTGATGTGGATGTCACAACTATAACAGATAAAAGTAATTTGAGCTGAAGAAACACTATATCACCTTCACTATGGCTTGGTCCAAAGTTGAGTCATGCTATCATTCTCAATGCTGAGAATTTGTTTCTTCACACGGGGATAAATGGTGTAATTAATGAACTTGTTTTTTGTGTGGATTTTCTTGATGCCTCTTGCCTTTAAGTGTGTGTGTGTGTGTTCTAGCTTGTGTTCTGATTGCTGGAGTTTTTTTGTTTTTTTACTCCTCCGGGGATAAAGAAAAGGTTTGTTTGATAAATTAATGCTGTTAGACGTGAACGCAGATGATCAAAAGAGAACATTTGCATTTTGTCTTTAATTATTCATGAGCTGTGATTGCTTGTGAATTAGGACACCTGTGAGGGCCTTCTCCTCTGTAGCTCAGACACTCACTCCTGCACACATGCGCACATCTACACACTCATGCACACACATAAGCACATTCTGGGATGTGGCCTGGTGTGTTTAACCAGACCTGCTCATCACCCCAGTCTGTGTACCCTGTTATGCACCGGGGATGAAGGTCACTGTGGGTTCATGTCAGTATTATTAGGTTATGTTGCCGCTCTGGCCAAGGTTCAAACGTTCTGATTAGGTTACCTCGTAGCGCTAAAGCTCAGACTGTCACCCTGACTGTATGATTCATCTCCATGGAGACAAAAGAAAAGCTCTGATCTAATTACCCACACTGCTGCCATCTCAGACTCGAGCAGAGGGCCGGGTGGTGAGAACAAGGGGTGAGGAGCCGTCTATGAATATAGGCATGGGGTGTCTCAGAGAGGTCGGGCAAACAAGGATATCTGTGGAGAAGAAAGAAAAATCAAGTGCACAAACTAGAGCGAGCTCTGATGCTAACAAAAGAGAGCCTGATAACAGGTATTATTTGTGCTTCCTCATCTTCTTCAACTTTCCCCTCATCACCAGCAGCATCCAACTGCTTCACAAATGGGCCATTGTTGCCATGGATATGAGCAATGGTTCTCTGGCTCCCTTTGATGGGGCTTGGTGATAAATGGCGGGACGTGGAGGAAGGTAATAATTTATCCTGGGTAGGGAGCGACCGTTCTGAGGAGCGGTACCTAGTATAATGGGTTAAGTGTAGCAATTGCAGCATGCTGAGCAATAGACTCACAAGAGGAGGTGTATAAAAAATGAATAAAGACTGAGTGGAGCCTGCTGGGAAGGAATTGTCAAGAGACTGCGTTGGTATCTGTTGAGAAAGGAGGAGAAGGGGGATCAGTGTTGTGTTCAGGAAGGAAAGCTTTGTCATTTTTTTTTAAGTTATAGGATTATCAGGTAAAAAGAACAGTGGAAAATTAATAGAGCGCTCTCCGGTCTTTCTGTGAAGATCTCCTCCCACTCTGCTTTTACCAGAAATGAACAGCTCAGTATGCTTCAGGCTATAAAATGTGACAGCAGCAGTGACAGATGAAGCTGCTGCTGAACAGCGGTGCAAGGCCTGGCCATGTATTCAGTGCTGTCATTATCTGTGATTCACTGACACTCATCACACATAAAGATTCTTAATTATTCCACAATGCTTGTTTACGTTTATGCTACATATTCTTTCCTTCTTCTGTTAATCCCCTTAGAAGTTCCTGTTAATTGGTTTTATTTTGTGTTTGTGTTATATTAAAAAAGGAGTATGAAAGTGCATCTGAGAGCATTAACAAAACACCTGCTTCACATCTTCTCAGCATTTTATGAGGTGTTACTCAATTTATTCTGCCCTCCCCCGTGTGCTCCCCTACATTCTCTGACTCCCTCTTTAGCCCTGTTATCTCTCACATCTCACAGATACAGGCCGGTGGCGGATGCCCATTCGGAGGTCATGTAGGGGTCACAGTATTACTTTAATCCCAAAGTGTATATCCGATCAGCTTGATTTCATTATTGTCCCTCTGATGCCCTATATGCAAAGGCTGAAAGCTACTTAGAGTGATCCTCTTCTAGCAATACGAGAAAAGAAGCAGTAGTCTGTTATCTGCAGTGGAGCTGAAGTCTATCGTATTGGACATCGTGCTGCATCCTGGAGTGGATTTGGAGCTTAATAGGCTTGTGTTAAAACATAGCAGAGCCTTGCATCACCTCCCACTGATTATTTGATGGGTTTTTCTGTGCTTGCGTCTGGTTTGACTAGTGCTGTTTGAGTCTACACGTCTTCTGTGTGTGAGTGTGTATGTGTGTGTGGATGCATCATGGCATGTGTGTGCCCACAGAAACAGATGACTGGTGGTTTTTTTTCTATATTTTTGTCTCCATTTTGTTTGGAGTGCTTGTGTTTTCCTGGAGTCTTTTTTTCTTTTCTCTTCTCTTGGATGATAAGTGATGCAGATCTCTGTGATGGATAATACCTAATATACACACACTCTCTCTCCTCTCAGATTCTGCTGAACAGTTACAAACAGCATATTTGTTTGTATATGCAGGCACCTGTGTTTGTGTGTGTTTTATTCTTTCCCTCTTTCTCAGTGAACTGTTGTGTGGATTTTCAAAATAAAAGGTCAATCGTACTTGACCGAAGTGGAAGAAATATGAAGAAAAAATCATTTTTACGCAAATGATACTGGTTTCTATGATGCTTTGAGAAAGTGTTTAGATGAAAAGATCACAGAGAACTGCTTTAAATGCTATCCTTTCTTTTTTCTTAGTAATAAATTAGAATATGTTCTAAGTAAGGTAACACATAACATCCTACTTTTTAAAACAAAATCGATTATAGTAGATTTCCCTTGTGCTTCATATGTAGTGAAATATATAGTTTGTTCTGGATGTGTGCTTGTATATCTAAGTTTTGGTCATATTTTACCAAAAAGATAAGTAAATGTTTGTAGAGATTCAGTGTCTACTGAGGTTGCTTTCACTAGTTAAAAGGGGGGGGGAATAAACACTTGATTAACATATCACTCTACCTGTAACATGAGATTTTTTGATAAACCTCCACTTTATAACTCAGTGGCACATAGAAATCTTTAGGGTTCTTCCAAGGGAAAGGCTAAGTGTGGAATTACAAGGTAGTGGTGAAGGATCTGTGGCAGTCCGTGTTGAACAGTCTGACCAGAGATCTACTCACTGACCTCCTCAAAGCAACAGTATATACTGATGGAGGATAAGATAGTTTGTGAACTTGAAACAATTTACAACTGTCTGACAGACTCTGAATGTTCAAGGCCACATAAATAAATATGTATAAAGGAAGTAAAGAAAAGAATTCAGCAATTCAAAATCTTTTTTTGACTGTTATTTTCTGCTAATTGATTAATGTTTGTCTGCGTCTACAGGCAGTTCCATTTTTTTTTCATAAATTAAAAGAGGAAATTCCTGCATTTTGTTAAAAAAATGTTTTCAAATTTGTAACACATTTTTGAAAGCATTCAGCAAAACGAACAGATTCAAGTGCAACAACATTTCAAATTTTAATTAGATTCTTAATCTTACTGACTGCTATATGTATTTTGTAATTTATTTATAATGCTACGCTTGTATCCCTGTTAAAAAAAGCATTCATTTTTAGGAAACAGGCAAATTCATTCTGAATTTTCAACAGGTTTCAGGTTTTTTGTGGCAAAATTCAGACTGACAGCTTCCAAAAACCTCCACCCCATTGTGCACATTCATGGACACACACGTGCAAACTCATAGTCACACTGACACACAGACGCATGTACAGAATCATGCACCCCCTCCCCGCACGGTCGCCTTTGTTCCCAGCATCTGTTTCCCTCCATGATTAATTGCAATTAGCGCAAGATTTGAAGGCCTGTGGAAGAACACAGCAAGAGGAAAAGCATCAAGATTAATGAGGGGATGCATTCATCAGAGAGCATGAAGGAAGGGATGCAGAGAGAAGGGAAGGGAGTTAGGAGAGGGGGAGGGGAAGAAGAAAAAGGGGGTGACAGGATATGAAAGTGGGGGGCTGGAGAAGGAGCGATGCTAAGATGCTAACGACGTAGGAGATGGAAAGAACAGAGGAGCATGACATAAAGCTAAAAGAGGCAGAATGAGACGAGTAAATCCTGAAACTGAGATCCAATTGTCAAAGCTCAAGTCACCAAGCAACACCACATGGGGTTGATTAAATATGAAAATCATAATTGCTAATTGACCTTTATTAATCAGAGCAGTCAGTGAAGAAGTGTATATTGTCTTCCTTTCATTCTGTATGTGCATCTGTCTTTGAAATTACATGTAAACACACATGTACGTGTATTTGATTGTTCTTTTGATCCACGCGTGCTGCTCTCTGTTGAGCTCTCTCATGTTTAATGGAAGAAGCAGCTACAGTAACGCACGTGTGTGCCCACACTGGCTGGCAGTGAGAGTGTGTTAAAGGGAGCTAAACAGGGTCACAGTGGAAACTCATTCTTCAGGTTGCCAGATGTGCAGCCCTGCACCCATGCATGCACTCTCAGATACATGCTTCTCTTCTTGTCAGTTTCTATCTGCTTCTGTCTGCTTGAACACTTTCATGTCTTCATGTCTTCACCTCTAAAAAAAAAAACCTTAACACTCTTTTCCACATCAGAACCATGTCGACAGGATTGTTCTGCCTTTTCAGGCTTCATGCAGTTTGATTCCATCATTTTATCAGTTCTCTCTCACACACAGATGCCAGTCTTGTTGCCGGATCACACAGATTTGATTAGAGACTCCCTAAATTCATTAACCCAATCTGATTTAGCCAGCTGTCATTAGAGGCACATGTAAACTGGTCTGAAGTGGACTGATTTGGTTTCAGCTTGTCAAATGCCGCAGATTCATCTGCATGCAAGTTTCCTTATCTTCAAACCACCCGAGAACTATCCCAAACAAACGAACTCAGCCAATATAATCTTTTACTCTCCACCTTGAGTTAATAGATACAGCCTACGTTTTTAAAACAAATTTTATCAACAGAGAAAGGTTTGCGTGCATGTTTTCACCTCTGATGAGACGTTTTGGTGGCAGGTTTGAGAATTCAAGATGGCAGCTGTCTATACGCTGCTCTGCTGTTGCTCTAACAATCCTACTTTTAAGTTTGTATTTGGAGTTTGTTGTCTTCAGCTTTAGGGGCATCTGCTGAGGCCGAGTGTCATTTCTGATCCCCAGAGACAGACATTTGGGGGGGGGTCTCCACCCCCTTAGCACCGGTTCCTCTAATCCCGTTAGTGCAGCACAAGATCAGACTGTGACTGGCCTTCAACCACACACACATACACACACAGGCTCCCAGATTGGAGGGGAGCTTGGGGTCTCAATAGGACAATTGTTGCAGAGGTGGCAGTGTGGGGTCAGCAATCAGGAATAAAGAGGAGGGGGCACAAACACAAATTCCAGAACATTAAATAAAAAATACCTTGTAATCTAAATATACTTTGTTCTTTCCTGTTTTATCTTTCAAAGCAAATCTCCAATTAAGGCAAAACCAAAGACGAGCTTGTTTCTGGTCATTATACACGAAAGACACGCTCTTTATTTTTGAGACTGGCTCGGCCATTTTTTTTTTGTGCATTATTCCTATTTCGTGTTGTTAGTGAAGAGCTCAAATCTCCCTGGTGAGGATCTCAGGTATCAGCAGAGCCTCTCAGCACACAGTGCGAGTGTAATGGTGACAGGCTTTGCATCTCATATGTCCAGCAGAGGGCGCAGTGCAGTTGTGTCTTCCATCCATCTTTGACTCCTGACTTCATTGTTTGTCTACTGAGGAATAACAGCTGAAATCAAACTGTACAATGTTAATGACGTTTGAATTAGAACACTTCTAAATTAATTACATAAGTAAAGCATGCAACAATCAAAATGTCACTGTTGATAAAGCTGCATTCCTGTAAGCAGTCGAGGGAATCGACAGACTGATTTGTTTAGCGTTATCAATCTGGTTTAGGCACTGCTAACTCTGGGTTGTTTCATCTGTTTATGCCTGTAAGTGTGTGCTCATGTGTGTGTTTACTTTTGGCTTGGGAGACAGTTTGATTGAGCTCTGCATTGTAAAGCTGTCTGTTTGCCAGACGGTTTGTCTCCTGGCCAAGACTCTGCAGTATAGAAGAACACAATGATTATCTGTCACAAGGCAGCGGCGTTCTTCATCACTCTGGGTAGCAACAGCCCAGACTGGCCTGTGTAAGCCTCAGACCACACACTGAATCAACCTCAGGAGTCTATTTATTTATTTATTTATTTATTTCAAAAAGCAACTCTGAGACTTCGTGTGTTTTCTCTGTCTTTTTTGCCTGTGTGGGAAAATGTTCACTTGAGGCCGTCTTTTTGACTTTATCTACAGCTTTCACATTACCAGAGGCATTTATGAGGAAGTTCTTCTTGTGTTGTG
The DNA here is from genome assembly GCA_006937955.1 of Pachypanchax playfairii. Classification (NCBI taxonomy): domain Eukaryota; kingdom Metazoa; phylum Chordata; class Actinopteri; order Cyprinodontiformes; family Aplocheilidae; genus Pachypanchax; species Pachypanchax playfairii. The sequence continues at coordinate 2,232,942 of SSNP01000035.1, forward strand.
TTTTCTCTCTTTGTATGCATGTCTATGTGGGTGCATGTGTGTGTGTGTGGGTGTGTTCAGACAGGAGCGTGAGAGGTATGTCAACAACCTTTAACCTCTGGACCCATTAATGTTGGGAGTGTGAGGTGATGATGTAGCAGCTGGATTGTTTTTGTGTGGGTGTACGTGTGTGTGTCAAAGCAGGGATGATTTATAACATCTTGGAAGGCAAAAAAGGAGAAGGACGCGGTTCTCGAAAGCCAAGGGGGCACACAGTCCGGTCAAAGATCACAAAAGGTCAGACCACTGAGTGGATATCAAAGAGCACCCTGGGATCTAGATACGACCACATAGACTTGCAAACAATAAACACACACCTCTTGCACACACTAGTGTAGGTGGAGTGTATAAAAACCGTGGCTGTCCAGAGGTCACGGGTCAGGGGAAACAGCTCTTAGATCAGATCGAGGGTTTACTCACTTCCTTTTTTACCTCTATTACGTATGCAAACATGTACACTTTAGTTCTCCAACATAGGTTACCTCTTGACAGACTGACTGCAAATATGTTCTAAAATACGCATCTAAACCAAGCGTGCTGGTACACCCAAACAGATATGCACAGGCAGACAAAGCCCCACAAAGGCAGCTAATTTCACACTGGCTCTGCTGGGGCCCTGTTTGGGCACGGCTGTGAAGCACAGACAGAGAGACAGATGGTGCAGGGCTGGCAAGAAGAGGCTCTGCTGTCCTCTGCGTGCACGTGCATGTGTGTGTGTGTGCATATGCATTTGACTGACTGTTTATGCGTGGATTCTCTTGTGTCTTTGTACATTTTCAAACCCCACTTTACACTCCACGCACCAGCAGAGCTGCAGCTTTAGGCTACGTCAGGACAGCTTCTCTCCTAACTGCTTCCTGTTGCCAAGCTAGGTGTCAGGAAATGTTACCCCCAGCTTAACCTCTTCATAGACATTTCTCAACCCAGTTTCAATGTGTTGTAACAGTCATTTCCTTTTTTTTTTCAGAAGCTGCAGAGCATAGCCTGTGCATATTAACGACATGGAGGACCCGTTTGAAGTTTAATATATCTGGCAGAGAATGAAACAAGCTCTTGTAGTATCTCTGTGTTTCGCTGGAGGTGTTGTTTTCTGTTGCGTTGTGGATGCACATGTTTGTCTGTCGGTGTGTGTGTGTGTGTGTGAGTCGCAGTTTTTATGTGTGCTTGCTGTAATTGAAATGACTGGTTGCGATGATAGCTTGTGCATAACTAAAGCTTGTTAGTGAGCTTGGCTTGGCTGAACTGTGGCCAGGGGGAGTAAAAGGGAGAAATTAAATGAAGAATAGCTTTGGAATGGGAACTTCTACATGGCGGCAGTAAATAAGCTTTAAAAAAGAGGAGGAATACAGGTGGAACAAGCAAGCTGCTTCCGCACACTAATAAGCTAACAGACAGGCTGGTAAATGAGTAAAGTGACTGAGTACACAGACAGTCAGATGGATAGATGGACAGACTGACAGCCAGTGAGCCAACCAGGCTGACAGAGAGCCAGTGTTATCCCACACTGGGAGAACAGGAGGAGAGAGAGGGGTTCATATTCCCCAGGACAGGTGGCAGAAACATGCCACTGCTGCCACCTGGCCCTCACTACCATGTGTCCTTCTCTTTTTTTTTCATTTTCGGAGCCACAATATTGCTGTCAGCTCTTGACCTGGTCTTCTACGAGAGTCCCTGCTGTGGTTGAATAACAATATCACTTTGAATAACTCAAGAGCCCCTTTTTCTTTCCATTTTCGTCCAAATAGCCGAGGCAGGCAGAAGGCGGCATGTTAGTGATGAGTGATTGCCTTACTCCATTCTTCTCAGGGCTCAGAGAGGCATGTAGGTAAGCCCTCTGTACCCATCAGTCATGGTTGGGAGCTGTTACAGGCAGGTGAGGTGGAGGTGGCTCACCCTCGGGGGCTGGACTCTGACTCCCCCGAGCAGCAGAGGCCACCTGCTCTCATTCACTGCTCCTCAGCCCCGTCTGAACTACAGCCCCGCCAGCGCCACACAGGCTAATTAAACTCAGTGTGGCTCATACACTTTTACTCCCACTCCCACTGAGAGGACACACATGAACCGGCTTACATCAGTGGTGTGAATTCAACATCACAAATAGACGGAGAATCATCAACCCACGTTCATTGGATAACGAGAAGATGTAGTGAGGATGCAAGAACTGTATCACACTTGAATAGAAACAATTGTGATATAAGCGCATGCAAAGATGCATATAGACTTCTTTCTGCCAACAGACTGTCCCACTTTGGAGTAGGAGTCTTCTATCTGGCATCCGCCCACTTCTTCTCTCTTTGATCTGACCGTGTTTTTATCTCCTTTGTTGCATCTCAACATACTGAAGAGGACAAACTTGTCACATATGATGTCAGTTTTTCTTGCAGAGCTTTTCAGTGGCGCTAATAAGGATTTTTATTCATTAACAAATTGAGCAGAAAAGTGTGTTCCATCATTTTATAGATACTTATTTTTTATACCATCTAATTTTGTCTTAAATTTGTACATATAGCTTTTTATTTGTCTTAGATTTTTTTAATCTCTTGTTTTATTTTGAAAGTGTGTAATTAATTTTCAATAAGCTGAAGAAATGCAGCTGTATTTGACATTTTTGCGATTTTAAGATTTCAATGCAGCAACATTTGTTGACTGTGTTGGATACGAGGACACGTTTTTGTAAAAACTGATTTCAAAAGTAGTTTTCAAATGAAAAGTTGAGTTGAAAAACTTAGAGGAAACATTGTTTTAACACTGAAATGCTGAAAATCAACTTTTCTGGTAAATGAAATCAGGATGAGTGCAGACCAGCTGTTGATGTGTAGCTCCACGGCACGTCAAAGTGGTGCATCTGCAGTCTTTCACACAATATGACTAAACCATCTGCACAACCAATTATTACTAACTATATTGAAAAGATCAATGTGACGTTGCACACGGAGACCTTTGTTGACGTGTTTACTTCTCAGATGCTGCGTCCACGTCTGAGCTTCACATCTTCAGGATCAAACTACTTGATGGTGTCTTACTGTTTCCAGTGTCACAGCAGATTCACTTATGATAGTGTAACCGTGACTATCCTCCCATCTGTTCTTGCAGCTATTTCAGCTTGCTGGAATACATATGGCTGCATATGTTGGAGTGGTTTCTTTGTCTGAACAGATGCAATTTTCAACACTATTTATAGTAGTTGAGCTTATTACAATCATCCTTCTGTACCAAAAGGAAAAGAGTCACATATTTTTAAACTCTATTTTCATAACTTATTGGAGAAAGAGTATTATTTGCCTGAATTTCAGTCAATTTTAATCTCAAAATGTTTGTTTTTACTTTAATCTGCCAAATTAATTTAGAACTTCTACCTAATTGTTGGTTGTAATTTGCAAAATACATAAGGTTTGAACCACTTACTGTGTCTTAAACATTTTGGGTTAGATATTTTGGGTTTTGTTGCATTGGGTGTGTGTTCGTGGTTGAGAGAAGAAGATGAGATAATGATGGTGAGACGTGTGACTGTTGCCTAACCTGATTTAAAACCCAGCTCCTTCAGGCGCCCACAGCTTCCAACATGCCACAGGGAGATGTCCCATAATCCACCGTTCCAGGTAAACAGCTTTTCTCGGACCCTTCTCCTGCATTCACATCATCAAAAAGTGTTGTTTGCACGTTCAGCTTCAAACATTCTTTTTTTTTTCTTAAGGCTTGCAGCTTATCTGTAATAGAACTCACTGATGCACAAAGGCTGCTCTGTAATTGGTCCAAATTAGCCTTGTGTTTGTTGATTTGTGACTGATGAGGTGAATCAACAAACAGCAGAGCATCTGTGTTTGCCTCGTCTTCTGAAAGTCTACGGGAAAATGAAGGATTATTCCATTCTATGTTTTCATCATGAAAAGATCACAAGGCAAAAACCTAAAAGTCTGATGTTTTTAGGTTGTGTTTCATTCCTCAGTGTGACTTTACAGTATTTTTATTGCACATAAAGACAGAAAAAGGAACTAAAAACACAGACATGTAAAAATGTTTTATATGTAAATACACTTTATCTTAATGAGGATCGAAAAGCCCTAAAAGCTGGATCCTCATTCTACAGCTGATTGTGTGATGCAACCTGCCCAGCTGCATGATGGATAAAACTGTTTTCTCTTTATTTCTTCTCCTCTTTTTTTTGTGTTTAACAAAGTCTTGTGTTTACACTCCATCACAGACACTTAAACACCACTCCCTCACCTCTGGCTCTCATTCCTTGTTTAATCTCTCTCTCCTCTCTTTTCTTTTCTTCTCTCTATCCACTCCATTTAGTCATTAGCTCGACTCTCATCTGCATAAGCTTTCCATTGTAGCACTCGATTGCACTGGGCTTTGGCTCATGTTTATTAAATAAGCCTTCTTGTTGTGTCAGCCCCACAGCTTGTCCTGCTCTCTGCCTTGGCCTTCTCGTTTCTTGATTTTGCTCTTTCTCGCTGTGCTGTCTCTTCCCCCTCGATGTGGTTAGCACACTAGTCTCCCCCTCCTCCCACCCCCTTCTCTTCATATTCCTCTGTGGGGGTATTAAAAGCTGTTTCTGTTGGCCGTCACTCTTCATAAGTGGTGTCTTGCTCAATGTGTTCGTTCTGTTCCCTGTGCGAGTGCACCTCAATGCCCCGGTGTGCCGTCTCTCTACAGGCTCTACTCAGAATGGAAATGAAGGGAGTCTGTAATGAGTCCCTCTCAGCCAGGGTCCCTCGACCCCGCTGCCATCAGACAGCTTAGAGGAGAGAATCACAGAGACAGAGAGAGGGGCAAAGAAACGAGGGGTCAGAGATGGAGGGAAGAGGAGGCTCGAGGGAAAACACAGGGCTTTTTTCATTTTGTACACCTCCCACCCCCCTCCTCTTTTAGTGTCTGGTTGCCAAGCTGCGACAATGTTAAGCTGGCCTTTCTTTTAGTCTGTGGGGAACAGTGTGGGACCGCCACACGGAGCAGGAGAGGAGAAAGGTTTGAGGCTTGGGGATGCTTGTGAGAGGAGAGTGGAGATGAAGGACAGCAGAGCAGAACAGAGGACAGATGAACAATGTCATAGATTTTATTTCCAGCGTTAACCTTTAAGGTGATTTGAATGTATATTAGAAAAACAATGTCTAAAATTAAACCTGCAACTCCAAATCTGTGATTATTCTCCTTTTGCCAGTCAGCTGGAGTCTGTTTTTGACCTCTTGTTAGACAAACGTTGGGAAAAAAGTGTCAGTAATTGAAAATTGACAGCAAATCCAAGTTTATTTAAATAGTTTTATTCAAACTGAACTCTGTGTATGTGTGTATCTGGGCGTGGGCTGATAATTACATCTCAAATGGACGGGTCAAACTGGATGTTATTTACACAGCACTGTTAACATGTAAGCCAAAGCAGTAAGCTGGGGAAACTGAAGTGATGTCAACACAAGCGGTCACAGTCTCCTGCAAGGTGTGTGTGCACGTGAGTGTGTAGAAAGTGAGAGTCGTGTCTGGTGATAGATGAAAAGCAACTGATAAGGAGACCTGGGGTTAAAGCAGTCAAACAGTGCAAAGATAGAAAGTGGCTCAGTGTGTTCTGTCTATTCCTCTCTCCGTGTGTTTATGCATGTGTGTGTGTGTGTTTCGTGCTGAGTTTGTTGTACGCAGGATTGTCTGTTCAGAGGCAGATGCCTCACTGGGCATGACGCCCAGGAATTGTGTGTGTGTGTCTCAGTGAAAGAGGGTAATGGCTGACTCTACACGGCCTCTGACCCTGCTGGGCAGCACAAGTCCTCCTCTGTTTCTCCTCACACTGATTAGAGGGTCAGAGCTGCAACGCTCACACATTCACTTCAATACCTACACACACACATAGTTTGCCTCTCTTGGCTTTGCTGTCAGCACAGTAGAAAGGAGAAAGAGGACATTCAGTAACACAGAGAGAACGAGAGAGAGAGTTGAGGTCAAACTGAGAAGAGGAGAGTTGATGGAGGGATGTTAAAACGCATGAAGAGAACAGAATCACGACATGAAATTGCATAGATAAGAGGAAGAAGAATGAACAGCACAGGATATAGGCTCAGAGAAGACAGATATGCTCAAACAAAGATAAAAAGGGAGGAGGGTGAGAGCAAATATGGCTGGTTATTAGAGGCAGAAGGAGCCAAAGGATATAAAGACGAAGATGGGTGGAGACTAGTTATAAAGAAATGAAGTCTGGGGCTTTTTTTTTCTTCTCACTTTGTCCTGTCTTTTATTTCCTCTTGATCTTTAAGGATGAATCATTCAGCAGTCATTTATTTTTCTGTGGAAGCATGACTTCGCCCTCCCCGCCTCCTCGCTAAACTCCCTATCTTTAAATCTGCCCTCCCCCTCCCAGCATGCCTTTTTATCTAAAAAATGAAAAGGAGAAGGAGCATCATGTTAGTAGAGATGGACAGAGATGGTTTTAGCAGCATCCCTGACATATGAATATAGACTCAGGTGTGTTAGCCACATTGCTTTTGCATGCACACGTGCCTCCCTGTATTTGCTGACACTTTTTTTTTTCCTGTGTATGTGTGGACGTGTATGTGGTGATGACCCATGTAAAGAGATGGTGTGTGTGAGCCATGCATAATGGATGCCCTGTCCACCGCACACAAGAGCACAGAGTGTCGTGAGGAATTCCCGTCTTCACACTCCTGCCTGCAAGACAGAGAGACCGTCAGACAAAAAGGAACGAAGCGCTACGTCTCTTAACAGATAGTTAAGGACCTTCTCTTTGAGTCAAATTAGGTCACAGCTTTATCATCATCATCTCTCTCCACCACCATGACCCTCCTATAATGTTTCCATTTCTCTTTAATATATCCTGTCTTTTTTTTTTTTTTACTTTTCTCTTTTAATTCTGTGGTAGTTTTTTTCATCCACCCACCATGTTGGCCCTGAGGCACAAAACACAATGTTAAACAAAACACAACAATAATTAATGCAGCAACAAAGAAAAAAAAAACATGTCAGCAAGTTGTGAAAGACAATAATAACACAGAAAACACAAAATCTCACTTTAACATAAAGGTTAGAAACAGTATTTCTTCTTTGTTACTAGAAAATACTTCACTTAATTTAAAAAGAAAACTAATTCCTTCAGGCTTTTAGAAGATTAAAATAAAGAAATTCCTGACACTAGACATCCAGATGTTAATGATATTATTTAGAATAACATGCATGAGTACCTTTTTCTGATTCATTCAATAAATAGATTATTCTAACTTGTGAGAACTGAAACATCTCCTCCTCCAGAGTTGTCATTTTTCAGTCGATACCCTTTCATAACCTGTTTCTTTAAATCTGTCACTGTCTTTGCTTTTACATTCACACATTTTTTTATGAAGCAGCAGCTCTGGCACGTCTTTTCTGAAATACCTTTTAATGACTTGTCTGACCCTGCAATATTTCTAATTCCATTGGAAACAGCTTTAAAAACACTTTTTTTTTTTTTGCCATAGCAAAGTGCAGAGTGCTTCTTTACTCTTGAGCTTAAAGCGTAGAGGTGTCAAAATGTCTGACTCCCCGTGATGAGGGGTAGAGCGAGCTCAGTGGAATCAGGAGACGGGGAGCTGTTGGCTGTGAGACTGAAAAAAAGAAAACTTTTGTGTCTCTGTTCTCTTTTCTGTCTTCTGTAAACACAGATGAGGAGAAATAATGACAAAAGTGGAGGGAAAGAGGGGAAGCTTGGTGGTTAAGTAGGAGTGATGATGAGGAGGGGGAGAGGGAGGTGGGAGGGGCCGAGAGGGGAGTTCTCTATTGTAATGGAGGGGTCAGGGGGGATCTCTGCCATCTCAGATTGAAAAGAGGCCCCAATTAAATGACTTTGTAGAGCAAGCAAGCTGGAACAATATGTGTGTATGTGTGTGAGAGAGTTGTGTGTCAGAGCTCATGCGTTTTGGAATGCGGGTCAGACACGTAGGGGTTTATTTGTACGTACACGGGCTCACTTTTTGGGGTGCTGATGGGGGGGCCTGAGGTACTTGAAGTGTTGCAGCGGTACTGTAATTAGCAGGCACGAGGTTAAAGGTTGACCACAATTCTACTGGCTGGGACAGGACCATTCTGGAGTGAGGTGGGACGGACTGAGTGGGTTGTACAGCAAACAGGGAGGGTTTCACACATTGACTAGAAACACCACTAAAAGAAACTCCTGCCTGAAACAAGAGAGAACAGAAGCCATTAAACAGTGTTGGTTTTGTAATGGTTATCCTCCCTGCTCCCCGCCTCCTGGCAAACGTGTTTATGGCTCAGTGGTGGGGGCAGGAAATACAAGCTGGATACTTTGAGCTATAAACCTAAATGTCCATTTCAGTAAAAGACCTTTAGATACCTGCAACACAGTTAACTTTTTTATTTGTAAGACTGAAATTAAAACAAAGCAAGAATATGGACACTTCCTCCATCTTTCTTGGATGTTGTTCGCTCTCTTCCTGGTTGTGCATTTAAGTGCATTAACACCACTCTGCAAGAAGGTCGTGTGCAGCCTCCTTGTTTTACTGAACTCAGCACGTCTGGTTCACTTATCAGCATGGAAGTAGTATATGAATTAGTAAAGCTACAAAACATGTTCATTCCATCTCAGAAAACTGCCTGTAGATGTCCTGTCACATCTACTGCTATTGAGAAATGATATTATGACACTTTGTGTTCAGTTGTCACAAAGCAAGAACACAGTCTTTTTCAAAGTGTGTCGTCTCAAAAGGCCAGAAGTAAATACAGCACATGCATGGCAGTTTTTCAGTCTGAGTCAAATTTTAAAAAAGGCTTAATATTCTTCTTCTATAATGGCTTCCTGAAAAAGAACTGAGCTACAACAACACTTAATTTCCCTTCGGGGATTAATAAAGTATTTTTGATTGATTTGATTGATTGATTGATATTGTATAACGTTGTGCAATAGAATTTTATAACCTGTGGCTGCATAAATGCACCAATCTTACACATGCAAACATACTTTATACATGCAGTATACTAAATGTTGTGCTTTGAGAAGAAACACAAATAAAGAAGTGGTCACGCACATTTAAAACTCCCTAAGGGTTTCTTTTTTTCACAGTTACAGAATGTTTCTATGTGTAAATATAACCGCCAGTAAAAGGGAGGAAAATATATCTCCCATCAGTGAGATGTCACAGTGCGTGGGTGTCAGATACAGAGATTGTCTGTTAGGAGACATCAGGCCTCGCTTTTAGTTGGCATATGGTGATCATGCTGCAAAATCTGCCAGTGACATGTGTTAAAGGGTACGAACATCTCTGTATGGGGCAAGAGTTCTGCCACCAGACAACTGATCTGGAATAAAGTGCTTTGTGGCACGAAAGTCTTTAAGAAATGAGATTTCTGCTCCAAATGTTTAAACTTGCATGTTGTAAAGAAAAAATGGCAGTAATAAAATTTAATGGTTAAACTATTTGATTTTCAAACAGTTCTCCACCCTTAGCCACTGAAATCCTCTGGAGAGGATTTTACTGGAAAAAAAAACAGCCACATCAGCTGATTCAGGTCTTCTGATGGTAGTTTTATTATTAGATATTGTTTTCAGTAGCTATTCTCACTTTTTTGCACTTTTTTTCTCATAATCAGTTGCCAAATGTCTCACTTATGTTTCCCTCTAAAGATAAACTGACTTTAGCTGCACAAACATTTTTAGTGACACCGCCCATCTTAAAAGCGGTACAATAGTTTTTTATAAGATTTTCTAATTTCTTGTGGGTTTACACACCAGTGAGTAATGACCTAAACCAGAACCAGACATAATTCGTAAAAACAAATCGTTTAATTCTGAACTCAACAGTTTTTATTTAAACAGATGCACAGAAAAATAAAAATGAGATATTTAGAGATGCATGTAAATTGCTAAAATATAATTTTTTAAAACATTCTTAAGTTGTGTTTCAAGATTTTATTTGGACTCACAAAAAAATCATCCTGTTATTTCCTTTTGTTTCTGTCTCATTTAGTGTATCTATGTTTTAATGTTTTTCGGTTTCCTTGTAAACAGGTACATGTGCATTCAAATATGATGTTCAGATTAGGTTTCCCACTGTGGCAAAAGGTCCTCATAACAACATGAAGACAGACATGTGTTTAGTCCTGTTATCTTCATGTGTGCACTGTGTGCACTTCATTGAGTGAGTGCGCCTGTTGACTGTGTGCCAACTGGCAGCGAGCCCCTGGCAGTGGGCTGGCGTTCGCGTGCCCGCTCTGCTCCTACCACCTGTCTGGTCCCTGGAATAGTCACCGTGCTCCTGAGGGGAGTGCCTCTCCTCTGTTGGTGGGGGCTGGGATGTCTCCATGTGTCTTATGTGTGTGTATGAGGTGTAGACTTTAGGAGATGGGTTGCTCTGCAAAGACAGTCAAACTGTGGGATCGCCACGGTTGTTTTCCAAAAGCCAGAGAAAATCTGTTTGTCTTTCCCTCAGTCCATCTGTCTGTCTGCCTGTCCATCTGCATCCTGAATTTGTGTCTCTGTCCTTTTGACTGTATGTTTGCTCTTCTGAGCTCAAAGACAAGCCGAAAGAAGAAGAGGGGTGAGATGCACTGCTAATCTCTGCTCCGTTCAGCTGATTTAGGGGCTGAAATTTGCAGCGCATTAGTTGCTCAACCCTGAGCATCCTGAGTTCTCGTTCTGTTAAAAGCTTTACTCAGGAGATCAGGAGGAGTTATAAAGATACCCTAAAAGGGAACGTTAAAGCCAAAACATTTTTCATGGCTAATGTGCATGGAAGTAGTGGGTTTTCGAAAAACCCTTGTACTACCTTTCAGTGGGAGATTGTGAACATACAATTCCTTAATAATTCAAACACTGCAAAGAGTGGTTCCGACTAAATAATGAAGGAACTTGGCGCTGATGATTAAGATCATGTGAGCGAGTGAGGTTGTGTGTGTTTCTATGTGCTTTTTTATTCTAAGAAACTGATTTTCTGCTCTTATGTGACACCCGAGCCCATTATAACCACAATCAGGGCTGAACTCGCTCGTTTTGATGACACAAAAAGTGCCGAAAAGAATCATCTTAGCACTAAGAGTGGTGTAATCTACAGCTGCAAATCAGAGAGCTCCTCCATGACCGCACACACTTGCTGGGACCATCGAGAAGTAATCAACATGAAATAATCAGGACATTTTGTTGTTTCGTATTGTTTCTGCCTCCAAAATAAAATGAGACTCAAAACCATCGACAGATTTGATGCACCTCAAGCAATATTCAGAATTTTGTTAAACTCTGTCATGTACTTTGTCGTCATCTCACTTCAATTTTTAAAATTTACTGTCTTGATAATATTTTTGCTGTTCCTCATAAAAAAAAGCTCCTCAAACTGCATAATAAAGAGCTCTTTCCTCACACTGCAGTGACCTCGGCCTCTGTTCAGTCCTGTAATCATTTGAAAGGCTGCTTGTGTTGCTCATGGTTCAGGTGCAGGACCGTTTTTCTATACCATCTGGGTGAAAGGTCAGATGCCTTTAAAAGCCTGTTGTTATCCAGGGGTTGTAGATAGTAACGGATGGCTTTACATCACATGTCTACCGGTTTTTGTAGCTGCAGCTCGACCTTTGAACTTTGATGACCTAAAGGGTCTAAGCAGGAGTCCAGACTGTCACCAGAGCACGATCTCTGATCCCTAAATCAATGTGGGGGTCAAAGGTCGAAGGCATGCTTGCTTGATGATGCTGTGTGGTCGTGTTTGTGTTCTGTTTTATTTTGTAAAGCTGCAGCTCTTATTGCTTTAAAATGTTTCTTAGTTCCATTTATCTCATCCGAGCAGCACTTTAAATGTTCACTGGTTTGGTTGTTAACAGTTATTTAGGCTTTCCCATGTATCATCAGTTGCTTATTTAGTTTAAAGTCAGGAAACAATTTAATCATGTGTGAGAGGAAAAAGCGAGAATCTAGATAATATTGATAAAAAAGGTAGCGCTATTTCCAGCTCCAGTGCTGATCTAGCAGATTCTCCTGAAATCGTTCTCATTTCCAAATGTGACCTACATGTTTACAACTTTTATTCAAACAAAACATTTTATTGCCTTTTCTGTGAAACATCTTATTACAGTTAAATTTCTTGCTTCTGATCTGAAACCTCCGAACCCTCGAACACGACTTATTTCATAACAACAACACAAACATTTGCGTAATGCTTAAAAAATCCTGCTGCAACACTGTGCAGATGTGCACACATGTGTGGCTTTGTGTGGTAAGGATATAGGCGAGGAAGGTTGATAGAACGTGATGCAGTGAGGCTGTTTTCCTATAATGCAGGCAATCCTTCATGTCTTATCAGAAGCTGCTAATGTGTGGGGCCAGTGGAGGCTGGAGGATGCGATTCATGGCCGAGACCTTGGCTTTGTGAGAGCAAACATCAATAACCTTCCCGGGCTCAGCTCCCACAGCAGCACCAGCAGCATCTGTATGGCTCCCGGATGTATTTGGAGTTTGCATTTGTTTGTGTGTGTGTGAGTGTGTGTGTAAATGATACAGAGAATGCCAGAGATCAACCAAACAAATGTGGATGGTATTGCAGAAAGTCAGAGAGGTTGAGACTAAATGTCTCATAGGAATTATCTGTAACTCTGAAATGTTCAAATTCATCAGCTTTAAAATGATTTGACAGAAGAAAAAAAAAAAGATATTATTGTGAAATACTGTAATAAATTGAATATTAGTGAGACAAATCAAGAATTTGTCACATGTATAAAGCTATAACATTTAATTATCACATTCTGACCTCCAGTTAATTAAGGAAGAATTTAAAGTTGTACTTCGGGTTGACAAAACCTTTTATATTACCTCTTTTATGGGTTTTTTTCTAATTGGGGGTGTAATGCAGGAAGTAATGGTAGAACTTTGCAAGGACTAAAACAAAGACTTGTTGAATTGGGCCTGGACCAGTGAGTAGTTTGGGTTTTCTGCAGCTGTTTTAAAGATATACATTATATTTTGTACTTTGCCTATATGTTGTTAATCTCTTTCCTTCATGAGCAGGAAAGATATTTTGATTGAGAAACTCTAAACTGGAGCTACTGTTACAGATAAAACAATGTATTTTATTCATGCTAACACCAATGCAGATATTTAATTTAATATTAGATAATGAGCACATCACAACATCTATTTTTCTAACATCAGATAATTCAACATCTCTCACACTGTGACAGTGACACATACATACGTACATACTGCTTTGAAGTGTCAGAGTCAATATAACTTGTTTATACTTCACATCTGTGGTTGCGCACAGACAGACACACTGGTACAGCAATATCCTGGCTCAGCTGGTGTGGACGTATCATGAAAACGCAATTTGTCACAGCCAGTTGTTCATTATTCTCTGCGTCTGGTTCAACCACTCTAATGCAGTATGTGCACGACTTCACGCATTACAAAAACTCAACATAGTAGTACATGCATGCTCATCTGGAGCATCATGATGATTTTAAAAAGCACTAACAAAAAAAAGGGACAATAAAGTAATTTATATCTTTTTTTAACCTGTGAAGCAAAGAAAATATATTCTAAAAAAAGACAATGAAATGAAAAATCAGTAAATCTGATTTTTTATTTACAGAAAAACATAATTTATCTGCACAGATCTGAAAGCCGAGATCAAACCTCCAACAATCTGATTGGTAGAACTTCTCTTCCTTCTGAGCTACAGCCGCTCCAGTAGATGCTGCACTTACCAGTTTGTTAGTTTTTTTGTGCTGAACAAACACCTAAAAACAACAAATCTAAAATTTCCTTGACATATAAAATGCTAATTTAATTTAAAAATGAATGAAAATTGTCGTTTTTTTTTATTTTCAAGTGTTTATTTCAAACTATCAACATAACAATTTTTCTATAGGTGAAATATTTTCAACAATAAAGCCAATTAACAATTAAACAATTTTCAATGAATTCTTGTACACTAAGAAGCAAAATTAATTTTGCATAACCCCGCCTCTCACCCAGCTGGAGATGAGCACTAACCCCTCCACAACACTGAGCAGAAACAAGCGAGTACAGACATCAGAAATGTCGGTCTTGACACATAATTAAATGTTGGATAATGTTCATATATTTACCTGTTTGGATATTAAACGCTGAGCCTTAAAAATGGATGTTCAGAGAGTAGAAAATGTACTTTGTGTTTTATCAACAATTTCCTGTCATTATGTATTTTGTGTTTTACTATTAGAAAAACATTTATAGAATATAAACAAAGTTGCAGATAAGAAACCAGATAAAAAATGATTCGTTCCTTGAACATGTCCTCACGCTGACTGACCCACACTTTTATCTTTTGTAAAAACACACTGAGTTTCTCTGATACCAGGAAGCAACATGCATCCAGCCTCTCTGCTCTGATAATAAGGTGATCTTACTCTTTACAGCCTCTTAATAAGAGCTCCGTGTTTTATTCTCTGCAGCTTCACCACATTTGATTTCTTCATAGTCTTTTCTCTAATTTTCTCTTTCTCTCCTTTCTGTGAATTTTAGCATCTTTCTAAAACTTGCTCATTTTTTGATCAGATGGCCCTTATAATTAAAGATGTTTAAGGTGGTAACTTGCACTTCACACACTGATTCAAAGGTTTAGGTTCAATTCATCTTGTTCAGCTCATTTTTCTGTTTAAGGCCGAGGCTTCAAACACTGTGTCACAGATTCAAACCAAGAGGTCGCTGACTCATCTTGTACAAGCACTACTCCTACAGCTGCTACTGTAGTAATAAACACAACCTTCGTTTCACTCTCTCACCTCTTCATGCATTTTTTCCCCTCCTTTTCATCATGTAGTTACTCATGTGTGTGTAAGACAAAGAAGGAGTTGTCTCAAATGAGTAGCACTCAACCTTCTGCCCCATTAATTAGCCCAGTAATCACTGTGGAGAATACAGTAGAGCAAACGAAGCATGGAAGTAAGTGAAGGATTGTGAAAGAGAATCAGAGGAGCATTAAAACTAGAGAGAAGAAGAAAAATATAGACAGACAGAAATATTCTGATGATGTTTTTGTGCCATAAACGACAGTTAAAAGATAAAAAGATAAGGAATGGAGGAAAAAAACAGAAGTACAATAAATGAAGAATCGAGAGAGTAGAAAAAAGCTGTTGTTTTTTGTTGGGTCTCCTGACACTGTCTGTATTGTACCTCCTGTTATTAATCCTTCTCTGCATGAAATTGCAAAACCCATTTATTATATAAAAAAACAGACACTGCAAGCTGATTGCAGCTCATGCAGGCACCCCATGAAAAGGTAATGACAGAATTTTGCTCCGTTGATCAAATGCAAAACCATCTATTAAACTTTAGAGCAGCTCACTGAAGGCTGACTAAATAAAAAAACACTAAGTCAGTTGACCTTAAGGACTTTTAGAACTGGTTCTGTAATAAATATTGGGTTTTCTTATTATAAAAAAATAAACAGAAGTACTTTTTGTTGAATTTGTGTATGTATTATTGTTCTTTGACAGTGAAATGATCACCATGCATACTGATGTTATATTGAACATGATACATTAAGTACACCTGTAACTTTGTTTTAATGCTGTTATTTTTTGTGCTTTTTTGCAACATCTGCGTCATCTTTCACCTCAGATCTTCTGAGCTACTTGCACCGTTTCTGCACTACCTCCTATTATGTGTAGCTGAGGTGTCTCTAATGGCCCGTAGCTCTCCTTTCCTCCACCTTTCCCCTTTCATTTTCTCATAACAAGCCCCCTGCCCTCTCTCAGCTCAGACAAGATTATCCCTCCGTTATTTCCACCTTCCACTCCATCCCACACTCTCTGGCTCAAGCATGACCCCTCAGTGGCAGGAAATGGGCATTTGCAACACTCATTTCTCTCTCTTGCGCCATGGCTTTTTCACACAGTAGGTCTCTCACCCCTTCCTCCAAGTGCACACACTTGGAACAGGTCACAGATCATTTCAAGCACCTTGAGTGTGCTGAGGCAATTACTCTCCCTTCTGGTCACCTCCAGCCCCCCTGCCGCCGCCCCCTGCTCAACTCTGAGAGGGCCCTCCTCTATTATCTCCATTCCTCACACAGTGGGAGTTGCCGGCAAGTAATGTCAGCCCACGATTCACATCTCTTCTTATGTTGGTGTGCAACAGCCAGTCTTATCTACCCAAAGATAATCTGTGTTCCATTGGTCTCCTTTGGTGCTATCAGTACATCAAAGTGCCACAGTGTTAGTTATCTGTCACAGCAGAGCAGAGCAGGAGGCTGAGGTCGAAGCTGAGGCTGTTTTCCCACCTGGATAGTTCAGGGGACTCGGTTCAATTGGGCAGGGAATGCCAAAAACTTCTACACCTTTACATTTTGTCTAGTTCATTATCACACTGCACTTTTGAAAGACTAAACCACCTGGACAAATACAACAGCTGCAGGTTGAAAAAAAGAGCATGCTAAAAAATAAAAAGCTCAGTGATATATTATCAGAGTGATGTATTACCTGAGTGCATAGGTGATGTGTTCCATTTGTACTCAGAAGTGAGAATTTTCAAGTTCCAAGTTAAAAATTTAAACTGGAATGTTCCCCAAAGTAAGAATTCTAAGGAAAGTCTGAGATTCTTGACAAGTCCCCTGCTCAAAATCCAATATGGCTGCCTCATGCATGAAAAGTTGTGACGGCAGCAATAATAAACTATTTATTTTCACTTACACTGAGATGGACATGCGACCTGTTCAGCGTGTAACCGTGTCTCTCACCCAGTGACTGCTGGAGAGAGACACCAACTCCCCAAACCCTGAACAGGAGCAACCAGGTGTAGAAAACAGGTGGACTGAGTAAGAAACATGTTATTTGTTTTCATGCTGATAGTTAGTCTAGTTACTGCGCACACAATTTTCCAGCTTGAAACTGGAACATGGTTAAGTCAGATCTGATTCAGTTCCAACTTCCAGTGTAAACAGTACGCAGCATAAGGTCATCTATATCTGAGTGGTTAAATAAGTGGAACCATCCGTCATCCATCATCCATAATCCTTCATCTGTCTCCACCCTCTGTTTGCTTCCCTCCATCACAGTCCCTCTCACTCCTCTGTGTGTTTCTTGGTGTTTTTGTGTGATTATGTGTGTCTGATTTACAGCAGCTATGGTTTCAAGCAAGAGCCGGCAATAAATTCAGTGACATCATGGCAAGAGGGGAAATCGAAGTGTTGCAGCACTTACTTACAGCTCCTAAATTCTTCTTTTCTTTATAGTGGTTATTATCACTCTAACCACACACAACCGAGTGCATGCACACACACGCACACACAAAGATTCTTCTGCCGATCTAATTGAGGGTGTGATCATCTAGGAGTGTTATAAATCCTGTTATGGTGGTCACTGCAAAAACTGCCTGTCTGGCTCTGACAGAACCAGTTTGTTTGTTGGCTGACAAGGACAGGAAATCAATCATACACAGATACTCACATGGATACATACACAAGTATGTCCTTTACTTCATCCAACAGAACAAATATCTAAATCACTCAGCTTCGATCCTCTGAGTTCATCCTGGAAATGGTAATACTGCTGGAACTGCCACAGACAAAATCAGACACAAATTGAGAAACAGGTCCTCAAAGAGCTTTAAGTTCAAAAGTTAAAATGTTTTGTACGAGTGTTTGAGGATGTTGAGACCTAATATTTAGATTGCATTTCAAACGGTGGGTTAGAAACTCTCAGTGCAGCACACATCAGGCTAACTGGTGAAGATGTTCCTCCTTTGGAGCAGTCAGTAGTTTAACTTCTAAGCTAGAAATGAGTGTCATGAAACACTGTCTGTGGCAATATTAGACATCAAGAACAAGTTCAGATATAATGTTTAATGTTTTTAATGGGGGTGATAGTAAATCACAGGCTTTGAATCATGAGAATCATGATTTTGAGACTATTATAGAAAAGATACAGACTTTCAAAGTATTTTTTCTTTGCATTACTCTTTGTTTGTTTATTCTCAGATATGAATGCAACCTGAAGGGACCCTAGTTACAATTTTATGAGGTAGCGTTCTGTGTAATTATGAGTTGTCTGGATAATCAAGAAGAATTTTTCATGTAAGAGATCCACTCACAGCTAGTCAGTTAGGGGCCAGTTCTAGTACAAGTCATCAAAAATAACGCCAATATCATGTGAATGTAGTTGAAGCATTCCCAGGCAGAGTAACTATCTGATCAGAAGGTAAAAAATATCAAATATTTAAGGTTTGAGTTGTAGATAGTTCAAATATACTGAATAACAGGCTCCAGCTTGACTTCTCTATGATAACTTACCAGACCACTTTATTTATAAAGAATGTCACCAAGACTGTCTAAACTGAGCTTGTTCTGTTTACTGACAACTGAAGACAAAAACTCTTTATTATACCACTTCAAAAAATCTGAACTGTTTCTTTAAATAAAAGTTTAGAGAACCCCCCCCCCCCCCCCCCCCCCCCCCCCCCCCCCCCCCCCCCCCCCCCCCCCCCCCCTTCACAACATGGTGCAGTGATTTTAATTACAGACATATAGACAAATAGACTGACAGCGTACACCCAATCAAATCAATTAAACATGTTTGTATTTTATGATGTTTCAAATAAATTTAAGCCTGTCGTAAAGACCCTGAAATGAGACATGCTGGTGCTCAAAACAAACATCTAAGCCTCAGATTTCAGGTAGAAAACAACATTGTAATCTCAGTTTGTGCCGATCCGTTCGGAGAGCACAATGAAGCAAATTCTACAAAAATAAAGTCCTGTTACAGAAGACAGTTTATTTCATCATGTCCACTATGAAGAGAGAAGAAAAGGAAAGAAAATCTTTGGGAGACTTTAAGTATCATCTTTAACC
Organism: Pachypanchax playfairii; assembly: GCA_006937955.1. Classification (NCBI taxonomy): domain Eukaryota; kingdom Metazoa; phylum Chordata; class Actinopteri; order Cyprinodontiformes; family Aplocheilidae; genus Pachypanchax; species Pachypanchax playfairii. The sequence continues at coordinate 2,251,781 of SSNP01000035.1, forward strand.
AATAGGAGATGGCCCTGCTATGACACACAAGCTGTTTGCATCAAACTGTCAAGAAGGATTTACACACACACACTCGATACAAGCTGCCAAAAGAAGTGAAACTGATGCATTTCCATCTATCAGGTTGCAGTGTTAATCAGTTCTTGGAAGAGAACATTGTAAGTTCTGGATAAGTTTTTATTTTATGATTGCTTGAGAGAGTGAACACATGTTAGACTGAGGAGTAAGAAGTACATGCACATAAAATAGCTAAAAAGCAGCTTTAGATCATTTATTTGTTCTTATCTCTCATGTTTTCTGGGCTTTTTAAACAATGAACAGCATGAAATTGAAATAAATAGATTATGATCTCTAAAAAAGTAATAAGAGATTTTTTGTTAAAAATTGCGAACTCTGACACAGGATGTCTCAAAGTAACTCCCCTCCCTTCCTTTATTACAAAAATGCTTTGCAGAGGGTCTGTTCCCACGGTGACCAAGTTCAGCAGCACCATGGTTACAGCAAAATTCTTTATATCCACCTCGCCCCCCCACTCGTTCTGTGTCCCTTGATCCCTTTTTGCCTCTCTTTAGCAGAGGAGAAACGTTTTGACCCCAGCCTTAAATGATCTTGACACATTAACAAGCAGTACAGCCACCAAAACATGTCACTGGGTGGGATAAACCCTCAGTTCAAACTCATTTCTCACACATTTACTGTTCGTGCTTTGGCTGAAGGTAGAGCGTGTGACACGAGTTTAGTTTTTGCCCACTGACTGATCAAAGTGTTGCATTTAGTCCAATTGGGAGTTTTTTGTGCACTGAGTCACTTTAAGAGGTTTAGCAAGATTTTCTCCTTTTTTCTGTCATACATAAATGAGCCACACTGAGCATTTCAACACTGTGAGCACAGAGATTTATATGGCTGCTAGATAGATTAATCTGCAGAAAAAGATGGAGAGGAAAGCATGAAAAAACACAGATTCTTGGAATGTTTTTTTCTCCTCTTGTTGGTGGCAAACCAAGTAGCATTTTTGTTCCACATGATGAATAGATCTAATGTCAGGTGAATAATTTTTCTCCTTTTTTTCAGACTGGTATTTTCAACAGAAACACCATCATTAAATCTCCACAGCTATGATAATAAGAATGTTCAAAGAACAAAACTACACCCAGATCTTGTTTATCTTGGCTAGTGCTGCAAACATGTTTTATATCAGAACAAAGCAAAAAAAAAAAAGTGGAAAAAAAAAATAGTTAGAAAGGGTCAAAATTGGTCAAATAAATTTTTGACTTGAATGGAGTAAAAAACAAAGGAGGGATAAGATGTGAAGTGTGAGAGAAGAGACACTTGTAATAAGGGAGCAGATGTTTGATGACTGCTATGGTTGCATTTGGATCAGGAGATTTAGGCTTCAGGTCAGGAAACTCATTTTGTCCCAGCTACTCCTTCTGCTTTGGCCTCACTCATTTACCCCACATTACTCATCACTTTCTCATTATCAACCCAAATCTTGTATTGCAAGTACTGGCATCAAAAAAAAAAAAGAAGTGGCACGCACCAAACAAAGAGCTTTACCAACATCATCATGAGACCGTTTGCTTTTATCTTTACTGCATCAGAGTGTCACAGAAAACCGTGGAAATGATACAGAGAGACATAAGGAGTATTTAAAATCTAAACACGGATAACTCCACCCAAACAGCCCCTTGTGTTCATGTTTGAGGATGTGTGCACTCGTTTGCATCTATGTGCACGGAAGTGTGTGTTTGAACGTATAAAGGAGCATCCTTCTGCTTTGGCAGAGGATCACAAGAGTCTTAATTCGGTTGTTATCCATGTTTGAAAATGGAATTGGCTGCAGTGTTTGTTGAGCGATGGCTGTTTGTGTGTGTCTCTATGTGTATGTGTGTGTGTTTGTGTGTGTGGATGTTTGGCATCAGACGGGAGGGTTGCTGTGGGCTATAGCGACTGCCACTTGGTAGAGTGCCCCAACTAAACACAGGCCCAATCTGCAGAGATTCACCCCTTCTCATTTTCTCTCTGCTGCTGTCGGATCTTGCATATTTTTCTTTTTCATGAGTTTCAGTGAAAAGAAAAAGAAGACAAAAACCTCCGCATATGTGACAGCTTTCCTCTCAACCTTTTGCCTTTAATTAAATTCTGTGCTGTAATTATAATCAGGCAGTATCAGAGGCAGTGATTTTGCTCTCATCAATGAGGGGCCTACTACTTAAATGCTGTAATGTAAAATGTACAACCACACAGAAGCAGTTAGAAGCTATTTGATTCTCCTCTTAATTAGATGTTTACTTTATACCTTGGAGTGCCCTCGTAAACTAGCAGCCTGTTATTTGTGCTCGTTATCCAGCGAAGGGGGCGTTAACGGCGTCATCTCACCGCCAGGGAGGAACACTGAGATGTGTGTTTTATTGAGCTTCACATTGGTAAAAAAAAAAAAGGGGGAAATGCAGGAGGAAAATAGAGAAAAGTAGAATGAAAACAAAGATGGGGGTGGCGAGAGAGGAGGAGAAAAAAAGGGGAGAGATGATTAATCCAATCAAGCCTCTTAGTGTTTCATCAATAGGTATTGTTCTAAGATGGCTGCCTCTCTCCAGTTTGGGATGTGGGCTGCAGCTAGGCTAACAAACAAGCTAATCCCAGAATAATACAGAGATGAGGGCCACGCTGGGGATGGGGATTGTACCAGCAGATTAGTAACAGCAAAGGATTCACACACATGGTCACAGATTGAGTTAGGTGCCTATTGGATTGAACAGCTTACAGTTTTATCTCGTGTGAATGTGTGCTGCTGGACTGAGCTGCTGGGGATTCACAGACTATAGCCGTGTGAAGCTAAAGAGGTCATGTGTGAATGTTTTGGCCATTTTTGTTAACATATGTGTGAATGAGTTTGATACTTCATACATGAGAGGCTTTTTCATTAAAACATGGGCTTTTGTAGAAAAGATCATTTCATCGTCTCCGGCAGCCTGAAGCTACTCGGAGCGCGTTTAAGACATTTTAAAGACTCGACTCAATTGTTGTGGAATGGCACTGCATGTGTATGTATTAGAAGCTCAATATTCTTTTTGCCTCATTTTCTTTTTTATCCCTGTCACTCAACATTTCCCTTTTTATTCTCCTTGCTGTGTTATCTGCTTCCTTCTGTCTCCCTGTCGATTTCCAACCCTGCCACCCCCCCTCCACCCTGCAGCATTTTCTGAGATGACAGAAGGGTGTTTTTCCTTTGTTGTGGAGATGCTCGCACATACTCTCCTCTGTTGACAGGTAAAAGACATGAAAGATACTAAAAGACTGAGCACGATGGAATCCTCTGGGGAGGAAGAGGAGATGGGAGGAGAGGCAGAGGGAAGGGAGGACTGATAGCAAAGTGGGAGAAGTGGGAAGGGCGGGGGGAAGCAAAAATGTCTGCTGAAGCTTGGCTAAAGGTAAAGTGTTTAGTGAGAGAAAAGGAAGGATTGAGTCAAAAGAGGAAAAGGGGGGGTTGGGGTTTGACAGTCTGTGACCTCCGGTAAGTCTCTTCGACTGTGTGCTGATGCGTGAAACCTGAGCACACGCAGTATTAGCACGCCTCACTTACCGAGCACAGCAGAGGTCTGACACAGGGCAAGGCAGCCTCCCCACACACACACACAGAGAAAGAGAGAGAGAGAGAGAGCGAGAGCTTTCCAACATACAAACATTACAGGCACACACGTTGGCAAATCTAATGATTCACTTGCCCAACACTTATGATACTTGCACACACAAAGCTGCAGCCTTGTAGCAGGATGGTGTGTTAAATCCCCCCCCACACACACACACAGTGAAGAGTGGTGAAGGTCAGTTCAGGCCCTGCAACAAGCCCCGAGGTGCTGGTGCTGCGCTGCCCCTTCAGCTGCTCTTTGCTGCTTGCGTGCATGTACAACTTGTGTGTTCTCTTGGCATCCAGCCAGGCTTCTTACAGTTGTGTGATTCACTTCTTGCCTAAGGCAGGTCGAACTATAATCCAGCTCTCTCTGTCTGTCTTTCTTTTGCTGTCCTCTCCTCCTCCCGGTGTGTGTATCTTAATGGGTTAACCATATCTGTCCAATAAACGGGGATAATTGAGACAAACAAGCCAATGAGGAAATGTCACAGGAGAGCACAAGTCAGGCGAAAAACATGCTGCCAGCAGGTCTTTATGTGTGTTTGTGTATGTGTGTGTGTGGATGCTGCAACCTGATTGGCTTATTGAGATGTGTTTTTCATTCTTACATGTGCGTGTGCACATAAAAATATGCTGGTTGTTTGCTACTTTTTGGCACGTTGCTGTAAAGCAGGATGCCCCTGCTGTGTTTGCTCACCAGGTTTCCTAAGCTGCGTTAACATACCTTACACCTGCCCTTCGGCAAACTGCACACACACACACACAGCCCATGTACACGCTGTGTGCATGCAAAGAAGAACACATGTGTACACATATTTGTTAATCAAATGAGTTACGCTTTTAAACAATCCCTCCTTCCTTCTTCTCTGGTTCGTTACGTTGTATCTGACTCTCTGTTCTCCTGTCTAATGACAACAAATCTTGCTGTGAGGCGGCAGATCTGACGTGTTTGATGTGGAGACAGACGACGAGTTGAAAGGGTGCAGGTAAAAGGCTGAGAGACGATAAAAACCCTAATCAGGGCAGAGATGTGTGGTGCGATGCCTTCCCTCAGCTGGGAACAGTGACGCTTCTGTTGCCTGTGCTAGAATGCAGGTTACCACGAGCTACTGTGGGAGGGGAACATGATGACGGCACGTCAGTTTCGTCAGCTAAGACGATCCTTGATCCCTTTACTTTACTTTACTTTACTTTACTTTACTTTACTTTACTTTACTTTACTTTACTTTACTTTACTTTACTTTGCTTTACTTTGCTTTACTTTACTTTAGTTTACTTTACTTTGCTGTAGGTTGTTTTGTGTTTCCAGGTTATTTTCATGCATGTCGAAATAAGACCTTTTAAATTTGTTATATGACAGCAACTACAAGAGATAATCTTAAATTAAAAATAAATAAATAATAAGTACCTACATTTTTAATTTATCACCACTTCATTTTTTAAGACACTTGAGGGGGAAAAAGTCAGACTTTACCAAGTTTATATATTAAAGTCATACTATATCTATGCTATATCATAGTAAAGTCGTAATTTTCTGTTTATGCGTCTGCGCACTACATGGGAGGGGACTGAAAGTCCCGCCTACCCACACTAAGTCATGATGATATTTAGATATCAAGTAACAACTAAACAAATTTGAAAATACAAGGCTGAATAAACAGCATCAAGGTAATATCTATGTGTAAAAATGGTTATACTTGCACTTTTAAGTCCCGCCCCTCTATATGTAAACCAATAGAACGTCATCCTGACTGACGAAACTGGGGGCTTTTTGTTTTGATTTGGCTTTAACGTCTGCGTGTCATGTCCAGTTTACAGCCTTTGGGCTGTTTACGGTAAGCCATGCTGAGATCTGATTGGCTGATCAGCAGTCAGGTCACATGTTGTCTGTAGAGTGAAATCTGCAATTAGACTCTCAGAGTTCAAAGCTACAAATTCATCTGTCATCTGATTGGACAGTTTGATTTGTCACAGGGTTTTTACTGTCTAGTCAATCTGAGGTATAAAGACAGAACTAGAATCTGAACTTCACAGTCATACTCTGTCTTGGAAGTTTTACAAGAGAGTTTTTATAAATTTACCACTTTCTATGTTATTGTAAATTTATATGTAAAGTTTCTTCAATCTATTTTACTTCTTATCAATTTTAATTGATTTCAAGGTTAAGCCTATTGAGCTCTTAGCTTAACAAAAAACACATTATAAATGTGCTCTGACAGTCCGATGCTGTGTGACTGCACTGAGCAACAGGGCCGGCATCACAGATCAGTCTATGTGCAAAGTGTCGAGAACTATTTGTGACAGGTGTGTGACATGCTTTGAATGAGTGTGTGCCACTGTGGATCCATGGCCTGTTGCAGACACGTGTGATTGAGCTGTAAATGTATGACGCTGTTTGAATTGCGAAGCAGATTCTGAGAGCAGGTGGTTTGCAGCCAGTGACTGAGCAAACATTTAGCTTTGTTGTCACCTCATTTTCTCTCAGTCATGAAACAAGTCTTTAAAATTCTGTTTTGGTGTAACTCAGCAGTTCTAATACAGCGTCACTCATTAGGTTTTAATAAAAATGGAGTACCTGTGAAAGACCTATGCTGCTTTTTGTTGCTGTTCACTTCTGATATGTGAAGAAGAGACAAACCCTGTTCTTTTGTATAATATTTCAAGGTTGTAGGAAACACTTTTACATCTCGCAGAAATCAGAAATGTCTGATTTGATTTGGATTTGAATGATGGAAAAGCCAAAGCACATAATTCATTCAGCTTTTTTAAGTCCCTTAATTTTGATTTCTGGTTTGTGTTTCATTGTTTTCTTTAGTTGGACATCCTTTTAATATTAAATCTATTTTATTTGCATAGATTATAACTCAAAATTATTTGTAGTTGTCAAAGACTCTTATATTTTATTTGCATCTTTAAGTTTCTTAAAAAATGCAGAGATATTTGCATTATTGCACAAATACTGGTTCATATGTTTGTTATTCTTACTTTGATTTATTTCATGAAAAATTCTTTGTATTGTGAAAATAATAGCTGGCAATAAACTGATTCTGATTTTGGTTCTGATTCTGGTTTTGCATACCACAAACAGTCAAAGATTTTTTTTCTTTTCCATGTCTACCCTCCACCCCCTTATGACTGCTGCGCACTTCATTTCTCATCCCGGCTCCTCACTTCACAGGTAAGTGTTTAAACTCTTGCACACGCATGCACATTGCTGAGTTGCTTTATCTGTAATCTGAAAGCTCTGCGTGATGCTGTTAAAGTTCTTAGCGAGGCCACAGTCCTGAATAATGTTGCTTAGAAACAGAAGTGAGTGAAAAAGTGCAGCTGACCTCAGTCACTGTCCTGTTGACATGGAGGTGAGGACCCGAGATTAGACTGTAAACATGCTGACTATCACTGGGATACAAATATATATACACGTATATATTTGATTGGAAAGTGAAATGTAACATTTTCATAAGGTATGTTTCTTGTAATGCATTGAAGACTCAGTGTGTGTGTGTGTGTGTGTGTTTGTCCGTATGTGAGTGTGGTGCTCAGCTGGCCAAGCGAGAGTTTTGTAATTGCAGGGTTATTGCTGCTGAGCCTGATGGGTAATGACACATTTGCAAATTAATTCTCAGTGCAAGGCTGTGATTAGCATACGGAGAGAAGCATCCCGCACACAAAGACAGATACACACATGCACGCTCACCACATAGGCCTCTAATCACCAGTGAGAGGCCAGGTTAAATGGGTGTGTGTATCGGTGGAGTGGGTTCAGGTCTGAGCAAATAGGGGTGAGTGAAGGTTTACAAGATTTTATTTCTTATCACACTCGATACAAGCAGGCACAGTGAAGTCCAGTATATATATATTTTAAAATAAAGCCTATTACTCACTAAAGGTCATTGTTTTGTCTCTTTATGAAGGTCATGCGAGGTGTATGGTCCACCTGTAAATGATTTACAACCCCTTTAGTTGCTTTCATGGATGTGTTGGTCTGCCTGTGGCTTCAGGGGCTGGCCCCAGGGTAGATGAAGGTTCCCACCCTTCTGTCCTTCTTTGGTCACCTCCTTGAGGGGGTGCATTGTGCCCTTCCTTTGCCCTCATACATGTGTGGGGTGCCAAGGCACAGTCCGAGTTTGTGCCAGCCCTGCCATGGGGGTTTGTTGCTAGGCTGGGGTTAGCCTCTCTGGCGTTTGGTGGTCCTTCGTCAAGTGTTGAGGTCATTGAGCTCTGGGCTAGTCCTGCATCTGGGTTATTTACATTATATCAAACTGTTGTTATTAAATTGTGAAATTGTAGGGTACATCTACCCTGAATATTTGCACAGGAGAGTATTTCATGTGTGTGAAGTGGGAGATAAAGTGATAACTTGTTTATTTTTCCTGTTGTAGATTAGAAACATATGTTAAACCCTCCCACATGCATGAAGTCATGCACATGTACGCAAATAATGCTCAAGATATTGTTTGTTGTTGTTGCTTTTTCCTGAGGGTACACATTCATATAGTAGGCTGACAGGAAATTGGCACGGCAAGTTTGTGTGTGTCTCCATCTTTATCAGCTGACAGTGTTGTCCCTCCCATCGACTGTTTCCATCCTTTTTTAATGCTCCCTTTTCTCTTGTTTTTTGTTCTCCTCCTCCTCCCTTCTGCTCTCTCCTGCTCTGTTACTTTTTGATCACAGTGTTTTCAGTTTCACATACTGCCTCAGTCCCTGAGGAGCTTTTATACCCTTTCAGAGAGCATGTCTGTGTTTGTAGCCTTCAGCATGTGGTTTCCAGTTTATCCTCAGAGTACTTGTCAAATGTGACTCATTATACTACTTTAAATAACACAAGACAATAGCTATTCTCTCGTATTTCCTCTCTCTTAATGAGCAGAAAAAAGCAAGTCGACTGTTCGTTTCCATTACGCGTAAGTGCGACCACACTGTGGAGAGACTGCACAAAACTCATGGTCTAAATTTAAAGTAACAGTTTTTCTCTGAATTAATGGTTTTATTTTGTCCCATTTGTTGATGCAATAAATCAGATGTTTTACAGGAATAATTTATAAATACACAGAAAAATCAGATTAGTAAATATAGTAAATGAAGTAATTTGTAACCTGTACTATTTTAGATAATTTTGTGTACTCACAAGGATAGTTATCCAACTATGTTGTATCGTAGTTGTATTGGTGACAAAACAAGTATTTACTTTAATTAAAAGAAGGAAAATGAATTTAAAGATGGAGATTTGAAACATTAACATTTTTTAGAAGTTTATTGTCCTTTTCAAAAGGACTGTATTAAAGCTATAGTGCGTAACTTCTGTCGCCCCCTAGCGGAATTTTGTGTTATTACAACAATGAAGCTGGCGCTTCCGCCCACCTGTCCCCCCCTTCCCCCAACCGCTATCCCTCTGCCGCTGTGATTCGCGATTCCACAACATTTTTATTCTGTTTGAATAAGGACACCTGTTGAAAAAAGATGGACTCTTCGGAAGAGGTAATTATTTTATTTTTTATTTATTTTCGGCAGAAACGCAAATAGTTTATTACAACCGGGAGACAAGGTGCCTGCTAATTTGTAACTGACAGGTTAGTGAATGATCTCCTGCTACGAGACTCTCCGCTCGTCCTCCCCCTCCCTTCTTGTTGTGATGTAAAAGACGTAATTTCCTGCGCGCCAGCGCGGGAATGTCGCCGGTCGACACGCAAAGTAAAAATGATATATATTGAAAAATACCGTGAGATGTTTGAGGAGCCGATCGGCTTAATCTGCATTGTGTCATCTCCTCTAATAGTGGCTTGGCTGAAACGGACATTCACGGACATGTAAAAGTTACGCACTATAGCTTTAACATAGTTAAATGTTTATTCTCTTTTTTAGCCAAAAATTGTGAGATTATACAAAATACTTTTTTTTCCCCTGTTTTTTCTTGTCTACAAAGTGTGAGCAGGATTATGTGTCTGTCTGTCTGCATCTTTCAAACTCACTGGTGTAACGCCTTGGAGAGACAAGTCACCTCCCAACCTGTCTCCCAAAGTGCGAGACACTTTATCGCCTACCTCATGCACAAACACACACACCTGTGTGAAACAGAATGGGAGCACGCACATGTCTTTCAGAGATGATAATGTGGGCTGTTTGCACACACTCAGCTGTATGCGATAGTGTGATGTCTAATGTGAATATGTTTAACAATTTCACTTTATCTGTCATCATGTTGTATCACGCACACCTCCACACTGCTGTCACAATTAATTAAATATGTACTGACTTCTTTGTGTGAGTAAAAAAAAAGGGCTTTTGTTCCCAAAATAACTTCCCCTCCTCCATGCTTTTATCCATTTCTCAATTTGTGGACCCCCCAACTCCTCTTCCACACGTCTTCTTTCTGTCTCCACCCTCAGTAATCAGTAGTCCTTATTTGAGATTATTTGCCCCATTTGCCTGTGAGCGTGTCTTTCGCACTCCCACTCACTCTCACTGTGCTTGTTGTGCTTGTGGAATGTGTTTTTTTTTCTGTCCTCTGAGTCCTCCTAAAGGCATAAGACCCCCTATCAATGCACCTCTCTCCACTTCCTCACTGAACTCTTTCCAGTCTCCCCATCCCCCCCCATGGAGTTTCATAGAAAGGATTGGAGAAAGTGTCAGCCCACTGAGCGAACTCTTTTCACCCACTCCTGTTATTTTTGTGATTTGGCAGAGATTCTTCCCAGCAGATAGTTAACTCCTCACCCCTACTGCCACCATCTCCGTCAGGTTTGTGCGCGGATCAGGCATGATGCTTGTGTGTTTATTCATATATGTGTATGAAGAGAGAGAGAGAAAATTGGTTGGGGGGGGTACTCTGCTGTCGGAGCAGCATGGTGAGCAGTCTGTGCACTCGGCTGCACAAGCCAAGTTTCCTAGACGGACACACAAACGCACCCACACACTCGCAGACAGAGACGAGGACTCTCATTTTCAGAGAGGAGAATGGAGGCGGGGGATCTTTTGTATTTTCCTCCTCCAAACACGTAGCTGTTCTATTGTGAGCTGCCCTTGAAGACCTGCAGCACTCTTTCTGCGTTTACTATTGGGTGATGCGTTCTTACTGTCTGGTACAGTGTGAACAGATGCTCCCTTGATAGTCGTTGGCCTCTCGCTGTCACTGGAGCTGTGCAATCAGCTGTCACCCTGACTCCAAACTGAACTCTGGCCACCCTCCTTCCTCCTCCTTGGGTGAAGCATCAGCTCTGGCTGGTATTTCCTTCTCATCTGTACTGCTGCCTATTCTCTCTCTCGCTCGCTCTCTCTCTCTCTCTCTTGCTTTAACTCCACCACATCACTCACTCTAACACACACACACATGCACACACACACACACCCCTTTCTTGCTTTTTGCAGCGCTGTTGCCTGCAGGGAGTTTATTCTGCTCTTCTTCCATCCTCCTCTCCTCCACCTCCTTCCCTCTGTATTGGCACTGAAAAAGAGAGAGAGAGAGAGAGCGAGAGAGAGAGCGAGAGAGAGAGAGAGAGAGAGAGAGAGGGAGAGAGAGAGAAAAGGAGGGTGGGAAAATCTGAGTGAAAGAAAGGGAAAGAGAGATAGTGGCAGCAGTAGCTGAGGAAGCAGAGCTGTCTTTCCTCTGATCATCTTTCTTGGATAGAAGGATAAAAGACAGTCCCAGGAAGCGGTGCTTGCGCTCCTCGGCAGGATTTACCCAACCGGGTTTATTCTTCTTCCTACCTTCTTTCTCCTCCTTCTGGCACTGGACCCACGAGCTTTTACATCTCTCTTTGGCTGTCCCGACTCTCTGGGTGTGTGCCTGTGTGGGTTCATGAAAGAAAAAGCTGCAGAAAGCTTGCTCCCCGCTGCCGCTTAGAAACGGACAGCAAGTGTGTGACCTTTTGCCCAAGAGATCTGGGGCGAGAGCAAGCGGGTCGAGAGCGGGGGTGTACTCCGGGGTTGACCCTTGCACCGCTCTGTCTGTGTGCATCCGTGTGACTGTCTGAGGGTTTGTGTATGTGTGTGTGTCCTGGCTGGCTGGGCGGTCCCAGCCTCACGCTTGGTTAGCAAGGACCAGAGAGCAGGGATGACAGGCTAAGTCCCAGCCCAGCCTCACCACACACAGAGCCTCGTTTCTGAGTGGCTGCGAGGGCACGCAGCCTCCATCGCTCAGTCATCGTGGACGGGGATAACTGCTTGCACGCTTGAAACAAGTTGCTACTGCTTCATGACAAGTCAACAACTATGTTTGGATTAAAAGCACCACTTTACTATTTGCCAGGTAAGCTGATATTAATCATGTGTGATGAGAAAATAGACTTATGCTGTATACTATTAGATCAATTATGTAAATGTGCAGTGGCATCTGCAGCATGTACATCCTCTTATATGTCTTTTTATGTTTGTGTGATATGAGAAAGTGCACTTTGGGGTTTGAGATTAGTGCATTTAAGGAGACACTCTTCTTTGTGCTGACAGTCTTGAGGTCTGAATGTGAGATCCAGTGTTGGTAATACTGTGTGACAGCAACTCCCGCTCTGTTTCTCTAACCTCTTAGCCTTTTATCAGCATGGAAGTCAGCCGGTAAACAGGACACTAACTGGCTGTGGGTGTGCTTTATTCAGCACAACCACACAGTGAGTTGAGAAGAGAGGGCAAACGGACGGTTTTGTCTATGTGGTTTATCTGTCTCGTGTGTGCACATCTGTGTGTCTTTGTGTCTGTGCTGGTCAGTGTGCATGCACACACACACACACGCGTACATATGCATGTTTGTGGTGTTATGTGTGTGTATGTGACGAAGAGTGAGTGCTAAGGCGGCATGAGGTTTCCAACCGGCCAGTGCTTAAGTGCGTGTCACGGCTCACTGGGCTCTGATTGTGGAGAAGAGAGCCAAGAGAGGGCAGTGAGAGAAGAAACAAGAATGGCAAACTGTAGAAGAAATGGAAAATCAGACAGCGATAAACCTCAGAAATATAGCATCTTTCTTTTTTTCTCTGACTCTTATGATGCCATTTATTTCACACGTGTGCATGAAGTGTAACATTCCTCAGAAACATATGAAAGAGCAGCTAGTTACTTAATTGTATACACCATTTGAACTCCTGGGAAATTTAAAAAAAACCACAACTGGTGTGTGTGTTCTGCTGTAAACAAGTGGTTTTTTTTTGATAGTGTATTACCACATGCACAAAGACACTTAACATTTAACACACTTGATTCAGTTAAGCACTGTTAAATTGTAATTAAAATATTCATAATCAATATATTTAGAATTATTTTAGTATTTGTCATGCATCATTTTATAACTGCTCTGCTAATACTCCTACCAAATTTCAAACAAAAATCAATCATCTTCATTTTGGAGCACATCTGAATTGCTGTTTTTAGGATTATGACATGGATCAATGGCTTTTCAACAGATTTATGTGTTCACACTTTCCTTCTGCTTCATTGTGTTTGAAACTGACAGAAAAGGCACAGTTACTTGTTTCTATATGGACTTCCAACAGGGTCAAACCTAAAAACAAAACTTGTCTGTGTATTATAATGTAATTCCCTTTGCAGATTTGCTAAATTATGTCTTAAATATTTATGATACTACTTTCAAAGAGTACAAATTTGACCTGCAAGTGATAAAACAACAAAAGACCCAACATATGCAGTTAATCTAACCTGTCAGTTCTGTGCTAAATTATTTAAAGCCTCTCCATCCATAGCATTAACGGTATGTAATGAACTTTAAAAACCCAATGTGTGATAGTTTACAACCAGCATTTCACTAAATAAAATGTAATTTATTTCATTTTTTTATCCGTGTTAGTCCTTGCAGCGTGCACTCGGTGCCTTGCTTCCCGCCCCTCTTTTTTAGAAGCAGGATTTGAAATGGATATTTGCTGGTAAAGGCCACTGAAAGCCTGCTGTGAGAGAAATAAAGACAGAAAAAAGACACATAGAAGTGCTTGTGTCAGGGGTTACAGACAGGGACAAAGGACTCAGTGGTGCACTTTTCTACATGTGTCAAAGTCTCTGACCAGTCTGCTCTTTAGACTCAAGGTAATGCATTCGCAAAGCAAACAGTAATGTAGAAATTAACAAGAACAAGAGCAATAAAAGATCAAGTCATGGAGAAATCTGAAAGGATGCAGAGCGATGAGGTGGGGATAGATTTCAGACTGAAGAGGGATTTGGTTATTGGCTATCACCTTCTCAGTTTTCTCACCTTTTATGTTTTTTTTTGCCTCATAATTTCTTTTCTCTCTGACTCACTGACTTCTGTTCACCATCCAATTATCTGATTCATCTTCCTCTTCATGTTTGTTGTCCTTTTCTCTTTTTCTGTGCATCTGCTTTATAATATCTATAACCTTTTATCCACTCTTTCCTGAGGTGTGCGTGTATACTGACAGCACCCTATGATCCCTAAACCTCCCACACCAAACTAGCCTGCAGCAGGAGAGCCTCACAGATTAGAGACACACAGAGAGAGGGTCTTCATTGTGACAGAGGCCAAAGCTAGTCAGGTTGCTGTGTGTGCATGTGTGTGTGTGTGTGTCCAGCTCTGTGGGTTGCTTCTACTCTTCCCCCCTTCTTTCATTCAGCCACTGAATAAGCCCCTGCCTGCCTTCCCGTCTTAACCACCGTTGCCTTGGAGACCATGTCAGACACATGCTAGTTCTCCATGATTATTTGACAACAAAAAAGGTTAGCTTAAATAAAGAGGAATGGGTTGGAAGAGAGTGGGGTGGTGGGTTTGATGGGAAGAAAGCAGACAAAGTGGAGAAAGAAATGTATTAAGAGTGAATACCAGTGTGAGGCACAGAGATAAAGGTGTAGAGGAGAAGCACTTGAACTTGAGCCGCATTTACATTGCAGCTGAGGCAGAGCAGAGCCAGAGAGCAAGCACTTCAAAATGGAGGATGGGTCATGGTCACTCTTTCTCAGTGTGCTTTATCCTCACTTCTGCACTCCTGTTGTTTTTATTATTCTCTCAACATTCCTTTGCTTTTCTTCAAATCTGAAAACGATTTTGTTTTATTTCATATCTATTCTGCATGAACCTTGTGCTGATGTTCTGACTCTTTACTGCTGTTCATGTTTTTCTCTCAGACCGTTTCCAAGTTGAATGAATACTGAGATAAAGAGGTATAAATACATTTACACTATAAGGCATCTTTGACCCTCTTTTTTTCTCTTGAATTCACGTTCCACTGAGTGAGGTCAAAGAGCAAGAAGGGCTCCAGTTTTGTTATGACAAGCCACAGACTCACAAGGTCTAGGTGATGAAAGCTAATCCTGTCAGACTGCACAAAATCTGCAGAAGTTGAAAGATTTACACAGAAAACCACTTTGTAATCCAATCCACTTGTCAGAGTTGGACACAACACAGTGTTATCTCATGTTCACCTCTGAAGGTAACGTCACAGACATTTACAGATTTACATTTAACTCATTTATTTTCTGTGTTATTTGCTTTGCTAGCTATTTGTAGTACCGTAGCTGTAATAACTATGTGATGTGAAACTGGTGGCAGAGTAAAGGTTTATAGAATAACATTTACAGCTGCTATGACATTGTTTATAACTGAGATGCTTTAAGACAGCAGCAATCCAATTTGGAACTGATCCTGCTCAGACTTTAGCTGTTAGCTTGTCCGTCCGATCAGAACTAATTTATTTCTCCAAACAGAGATTGTTCAAAGATTTAAATAGACTGTTCATAAGTTTTCCACAGAAACAACCTTCAGATAATCTGAACAATTTGGCTTTTGTCTAATGTGAAATTCTTAAAGAGGCCATTTCATACAAATTTCAGGACTTTGTGGTTATTTCTTAAGTATTAACCAGTAATATGAAACATTTTATATCTAAAAAACGTTAGTAAACACTGATTAACAGACCTTTCAATCTGTCTGCATTAAAATTTGGGTGGTTCCGGCTCCTTCCGTCAGGCTTCGAGCAGCAGCTCGTTCATATTCATTTTTCAAATTTGCTGGACTCTGATTGGCTAACAAACTAGCCTATCAGAGCAAGGTATACTGTTTCCTGCCCCGCTGTGCATGGCAACGTCAGACGTCGTGTCTTCCTGTTTGCTACGTCTTATGCTACAGCTTTTAGCCAGCAGCATGCTAGGCGTGGTTTCAGCTTCAGGAGCTGCCGAATACTAACGAACAAAGGAGTTGTGACGAAACAGATTCAGGCCGTTCGGACTCGGGAGAACTCGAGTGTTTTCACTACCTGCGTAGTTTGAGAGATTAAAACTGAAAGAGAAGTTGTTGACCTGTTTTCACACCAACTATGAAGGTAAGAACACCTGTGGAGCTAAAATATTCAACAGAAACCTCAGAAAAACTGTTTTTAATGGAAGGGCCTCTTTAAAACATATTACTAAATATATGAATATGTGATTATTTTATTTTTAAATCATGTTTCATTTGTGAGACAAGATTTTTTCAAACCTGTGAGCTCCTTGAGGTGTTCTATGTCTCTAACTCTCTTTTAAAATCAATCCACCAACCAGACGGAGAAAACACCTCTCTCCTCTCTGTCAGCCACACTGTGGTGATCAATAAATGGGCAAGCCATGTTTGGTGTTAAAGCATACATCTTACTAATTGCTCAAGATTTCTTTATGCTTAGATGAGGGAGGGAAAATCTTAAAGTGGTTCAGTTTATAGTTGAATCTGAACCTTGTAGCCTGAAAGTATGGCCAGAGCCACCCCTCACTGGTAACATTAGTCACAGGAGAGCCCCCATTGATAAATCCAGCAGAGGAATCCATACTGTGTTAGAAGATTATCTGTGCAGCAGTGAAATCATTATATCCAATTAACCACAATGTCCTTCCTTCTATCTATTCCCTAACTGAGACCATCTCCTCCGATCAATTCCCACAAATATCCTCTCTGGATCTTAGTCTCTCTCTCAGCGCTAGCATGTACTCAAGTGTCACCCATCTTACTGTGTCCTTCTCCTTCTCCCACCATGCTTTTATCCCTCACTTCGCTCTATCATTGTATCCATTTATCTGTTTTACTCCCCCTCTGCTTCACAGTGCTGCCATCGTTCCATCCCTCCCGCTCCATGCGCTCTGACAGCTCTGTCATTAGATGGCAGTAGTGGCAGTAAAGCAGTCACAATGATAGACTGCTGGCTCCCTCACCCTTTCTTTCCCCTCCCTCCCCTCTGCTTACTCGCTCTCACTCTGCCCTTGCTATAAAAGCTTTGACCCATCCACAGTGTGGCATCTGTTTTTCGCCAGTCCGCAGGTGGCACTAAACCCGGCTGTGGCTGTAAAGGTCGGAAGTGGCGCATCTCACCGGCTGCCCCGTTAGCCTCCTCATAAACCCATGGCTGTTAAACCCTGACCCCGCACACCTGTGGCCCCTTGATCCTCTCTGGAAACAAGTCACCACCAGTAGCTGTGACTGCAGCAGCTCCAGAATGTTTTCACTTTTCATGTTTGAATGAATAAATCTTTATTGAATGCAAATTGAAATTAGCAACATCAAGGAATTCCCTACGTCTTTTATGTCAAATTATATGCAAGATGAGTTTTTAAAAGAATCAAAGTACTCGGTTCTTTTAAAAATGTACATATTTGAACCAGTTTACATTGCAAAATAAATACTTCACTTCATATCATAACTGATAGTGTCCCTGCACACAAGGCTGGTTCATTCTCAAGCATTTTATTATAAAGAAATTATGTCAAAGGATTTTAAATAAAAAATAACATTTGCCTTTTTTGTTGAATAACTGACACTGGCCTAAGACCCCCTTCACACAGTCACACAGGACAAAGACCCCACTGTGCTCCCCATGACCTACATGACTTATTGGAATGCGGCTGGATCTAGACCAGGGATGTCCAATCCTGGTCCTCGAGGCTATTGTCCTGCACACTTTAGATGTTTCTCTGCTGTAGCACACTGAATTTGAATCAGTGGGTGTTTAGAGTTCTTAGGAACTTCAAGACAAACTAAACAGATAATTTAACAAATGAATCAGGTGTTTGTTTTGGAGCAGGAAAGATCTAAAACATGCAGGACAGTGTCCCTTGGGACTAGGATGAACATCACATATATAGACAAAATTTAAATAAACGTCATCACTTTGATATTTTTGTACTCTAAGTACTTGTCAGACAGCTTTTTACTTGCCATTGTTAACATCCTTGATACATTTGGACCCACCCTCTCCATGTTTAACATGTTCTTACCTTGTTCCCACAGCAGTGCTGTCATGTTCATCTAATAATCTAATAATAATGAGGCCAGCGTAGCTCGCTCTGCTTCAAATTCTCAATGACCAACCCATGCTAATGTACATGGGCCCCAGTCACAACGATAGACTGCTCTGCCATCATACTCTACCCAAGACCCCACTGGATTAGAACCCCAGTGATAAACCATCAAAATCTCACTCTGGAAGTTTTGTGCACGCTTAAAATCATGGTGCCTTTTCACACTCTCACATATACTGCACACCTTCTTATTAAAGACTTCGCCAAGACCCTGCAAAGACCGTCACGTTCTGGCTGATATTTGACATCCTAGTGGTTTTGTAATCCTGTGTGAAAAGGGCCTCGTGTTCAGAAAGAAGTCACTGAATAATCATTAGTCAGGAAATCATTGATTTCCTATACAGTAATAGTCACAATGTTACCTCAGCTTGTGAAATCAAAATGACTTGACTCAGTGCCTTGAGTGTGGAATTATTCTCTTTATATGCTTTTGGACAAAAGTCAAGAATGAAAAAGACTCCTCTTGCCAAATGGTGCAATAACTATCTGCACGCTCAAAGCTCTGTTACAAATCTCTTGTTTAATTCAAGAAAAGAACTGAAGTGTAAATATGCAGAGTTGCAGTTTTGGTGTATTTCCTAGATAGTTTCCTAGAGACTCTTATTCATTTGACTGACACACAGGCATTACAGCTGTATTCATCTATAAAGAAAAGGTTCCATACTAATACAAAACTGTTTTTCCTTTATCCATATCAGTTTATTGTCGGGTCATTTGATTATTCTGGATTATAAAACAGGAACACAAACACATTGTTTTCCAGTGTGCTAACAGGTGGAGGGGATATACTGAGCTTCACTAGTATCGCAGTAGTGTCTATGATTTATGGACTGCAGTCAGTCTGCTCCCTCCCCTTGTGTTCCCTGTTGTAGTCTTGTCAGTTTGGCACCAGGGAGACGCAATGCAGTTTGTGCAATGCATTGTGTTGCATGTGGGTTTGTTTGTTCTGCTTCTCTGTAGCTGTGGCCTGCACACACACAGCAGTGGGCTGGTAAACGGTTCCTTTACAGCCATCTGAATGTGGGAATATCACTTGGTAGGTCTTGTATGTCACATTCAAAGTGCTCATCAAACTCCCGGCTGCCATGACAGACACTCACCTCTGCTCTTTTGGGTTGAGTCACTTTGAACTGACATGTCCCCCTATGTGGAATGTGAGATCAATGAGTGTGTGAGCTCGTTGCATTTTGTGGTTGTGCATGTGTGTGTGCTGTCACCTCTCTACTGAAACATTATTCCAGCAGCAGAAATAGCTGAGCTCTAATTGCCTTCATCTTCTTTCACTTCCACTAATCAAATTAGACTATAGAGAATTCTAATTAAACCATCCCTTCATCTGATGGTGCTCGGTTAACACACACACATACACACACAGCTGATTACATATTGACACATGTTCACATTCTGTTTTATTTATTTTCTTGTTTTTTTTTTTACTTGTGAGCTCTTAGATGAGTTGTGGTCCATCATTAGATGATACTGACTTGAGAGTATCTCGCCCTCTTTACACCAGCATAACTACAGCAGAGTGAGAAATGATGTGTACCACATGGAACAATTGTCTAATTAATTTGTCGAGCATGTTGAAATGAAGGATTGTTTGAGCAAACTCATTTCCTGTCCCTTTATTTGTCTGAGAAAAGATAATTTCTGTAAAATATCAGAATGCATTGAGAGGTGGATGTAAGGAGAACTGTGAAGAGGTGATAGAGTGAATCTTTTTAAGGTGAGAACATTTTATTGATTTTGACCTGCAGCACAGTTGTGAGTCTGAGTGTCTGCAAGACAGTTGATGCAGCACGCCACAAATCACCATGCTGGATAAAACCGTGGCACCCGTGGGCTGAAGTTGTGCTTGTTGTGGTCTACGCAGGCTGACCTTTGTATCATTCCACACTGACTGGAACCAGAATCCTTTCCACATTTATTTATTTATTTATTTGACATAATGAATGGCAAGTAAACGAGTTCTGTTTAAACTTACAGCAGTGTAACTTCAAACAAAAGACCATTTCTTTGAAACAAACCTTTCACCACCTACATTAGACTCATTTGCTATTAGTTTTCTCTACATATATGTTGCAAAAATGTCTACATCATGGCAGAGTTGTAATGCAAAATATTCTTTTTGAGAATGAGAGCTCTCTCTCTCTCTTAAGTTGACAATTAAACTATGAAAGAAATAAAAGTTTTAAAATGATTTCATGTCATACTTAGATGAATTAAATTGGATTTGTGTTTGTTTCTTTCTTTTAGATCCTACTGCAGCTCCTTTCAGAGGCTTTCCACAGTTTTTATTAGGAAATCTTTACATCAGGCACTGATTTTTTTTTCTAAGCTACAAATTCAATCAGAAATACAGACCAGTGGTAAAAGAAGAAATATTCTGCCACACATGCAAAAACAGACACAGATGCATAAAAGACAGTGGATTGGCAGCAAACCTGAACCATCCTTAATGAGTTGCAGAGGTTCAGTTAAATTTCATTCACTTCCTCTCTGAGCACCTGCTGGCTTGACCGAGCCAAGCAGCTGAGTCGTCACACCTCACAGTTTTAATAAACTCCCTCATTTTTGTCTGCAGCCTCTCTAATCGACACACACTAACTCAAGAACTGGCAAATGCTGCTGATATTGAATAGTTCTTACCCTTTTTACTGCACCATAAGTCTACAGTGGGCTGTAGTGAAACAACCACAAAAAGCACATAAATGAGATTAGAAGGAGAAGCAGGCTAATCCTTATAACTTCCCAGTAATTGGGAATGTGTGAGGTTGTGATTTATGAGGAAGAGGAAGGGAAAACTGAGTTGTACCATCTCAAACAAGGGTTATGGAGAAGTTATTATTTTTTCTACCCTGCAGACTTGTAGAAAAAGGTTTATTTGTGTTTGTAGTTCTTATTAAGGCCTTTTAAGAGGTGTGCTTTTAAATAATTAGCCAATCTGATTTCAGATCTTGGTAATCAAAGTAGATCCTTCATATAAAACAAAACTGCTTTTTTTGTTCCATCTGTGAAGCATTTGTCCCCTTTTTACAAACATTCACTTATCGTCTCTTCATACAGTTTGTGTCAAAGTGTGTTCTCACCTCCTTCTTAGAGAGTTTTAATAATCAGTCTTCAGTAATATGCATCCTCTCAGGCAGGTGTCATATGATAATCAGCTATATGGGGTGTCATTTCCCATAAAGGCCCAGAGGAGCAGGCTGCAGTGTTTATAGCTGAATTAGTACATTTCACCCAGCAGAAGTGTTCTGCAAGGTTAGAAATGAACACCCAATGACCTCATTGTGTTAGCAGGAGGAGTTCAGTACCATCAAAGGTGTAATGAATGTATAACCCCTCTGTTCCACTTCATTTGAAGAAGATCTCACTGTTTGAGTTACGCTCGTTTTCTTGTTTGTGTGGTTGATTGGTGCTGAGCTGCCATCCTTTCAGCAAACATGAAGGGGAATTGAATCATGGGAGATAGATTAGAAGGATGGCGAGTGCTCATCACGTCCTGTTAATGGCAGTAGAAGACTCAAGGCAAGGCCTCGCTTCCTCCGTCTCTCTGTCTTTCTTCCATCTTCCTCAGTCTCCTCCACTCCTTCATTTACTCACTCTTCCTCGCTGTCCATCTTTCTTAAATGGCATGTTTGCACAAAGAAAGTGACTGGGTCAAACTTCCTATTAGAATTGTGTTGGGCACAACATTTGTGACTGAGTAGATGATGGATGCTAGATGATGGTTGTGACCCGTATACATGGCTCTCCAGGTGACTTGTTCTAGAGTCAGAGGAGTGATGAGAGAGCCCAGGATTACATATCCATCATGCTGTTTATAGAAGTCTTACTAGAACAACAAAATAAACTGCACAGCAGCCAAAGCTGAATATAAATCCAACAAAAATGTTATTTCTTTTAACAAAATCCTTAAAAATTGAGGTAAAAGCTTTGATTATTGATCGTTTTGTTTCATAATCATCCTGACTGCTGAGTTTGTTTGTTTACTTGTGTTTGTGTTGTTGCTCTTAGTCAGAATTTCATATCTGTGTGGAGAAAAGGAAAAATCTAAGTCAGAAACCAGACACCGTTGCGTCACAGTTCCGTATACCTGGTCTCATAAAAAGGCTTTTTTTCTTTGTACTATGCATTGATGGGGAAATTCACCAGCTATTCTGAAAAGCTGCTCTTCTCATTTAGAGGCAGCTTTCCCCACAAGTCCCAGAATACAAGCAATTGAAGAATGATGCATGGATCTGACACAGAGTCATCCTGCACTCCTGTGCAGATTGATGTGTCCTGCATGGCTCCTGGCTCTGAGTGTGCTTGCCCCCGTCTCTCAGCATCATGTCATGGAAGGTCTCAGAAAAGAGCTTGACAACTGGGGAAGCTTAGGAGGATGAACAGCTGAGGAAGGTCAGAGGACTGCAGAGTGCAAGGTGAGAAAAGGGCTAAAGGAGGAAGAATTAGTTTCCAGTAGGTGTGCAACTGAAGAATACTTCTGTACTTTTGTGCAAGATGAACAGAGAGCTGGCATTTGAGCGACGAGGTCACGGGGATCGCGTGTGTGAAAGAGAGAGGGGAAAAAGACAAAAGGCTAGAGGTGGGTGTGAGGAAGGATGAGTGTTGGGGAGCAGGAACAGATTTTGGGAGGGCCAGCCAGCTGAATCCTGGTGGGGAGTGGCAAGGAGTAAGCTGGCACTGCGGAGGCGGGCATATGGAGGGCAGGTTGGCACTTTGGCTGCCACCAGAGCATGCACCTGCCGGTAGGAGGACGCACTGCCAAGAGGATAGGACGGAGCAGTGAAACAGGGAGAGGGGTTCTATGTTTGGCAGCGAAGATGAATTTTGGTTGATAGAAATGGTTTCTGGAGATAATGAGGAGTCTTAAGTGTATCATATTACTGCATGACATGCAGATCTTTACATCCAAACACACACTCTCACTTACTCTACCACCACAAGTGCACATTTATACATACATGTAAGTGTTTAGTCAATAATAAAAAAAAAATCTCTTTTCACTCTCTGCATGTCAAAATCGAGCAATCAGATGCATTTAAGTGTCTCTTGGCAGGAGAACAAATAAAACACCTTGGTAAAAAAAAAAAAATCCATTCAAACTCTATAATTCTTTATATAACACACTCCCTAATTAGGCTCAACTGCTTTGCTGCTAACCAGCTGCTAATTAGATCAGATTTTTCCCTTTTACTCCTTGTTGATGTCATTATTTATTTCTTATAAAACAGCAACAAAACGTGCAAACAAGATCCCACTCATAGCTGATAATTATTAGATCGTTTTAAAGTTGCAATGTTTTAAATTTTCTGAGCAAAAAAAGACACATTTTATGACTTTTTTTCTAAAAACACTAATTAGAAACTGAAACAGAAAATTGCTTTAGATGAACAGTTCTAAAGGCCGTGACTCTGGGCTCTGAGTTTATCTGTTGTGTATCTATAACTGTGTTTCAATTGATTTCTTCTGATCAGCCGACATCAGAGAGCAGAGCAGAAGAAGATGAAATGGTGGCAGCAACACTGTGGCTTCGAGGTGTTATCTCTACACCTCATTGTGTTCTCTGGAGAGACCGAAGATGGGATGCAGAGAGAGAAAAAGAGATAGGGGCCGTGGGACAGACTGCAGTGCAACCCACTTCTCTGTTTTCTTTTTTTCTTTCTCTTTTCATGGAACAGGATGTTAAGCAGATGGTCTTGTTACCAGAAAAATGAAAATGAGAGCAGAGAAATTTGCTTGTGTTAATTTCTTGTCCCTCAGGTGAGATGTCGAGCGCCTGCGTACACAGACCAGTTTACACACACGTCTAAAACGCACAAGCTGGGCCTTGCCTTGCTGGTTTTAAACACACACCATCTGCATGGAGAAAGTGTGTCGGAGAAGTGTGAAGCGTGTGCTTGGCTTAAAGAATGTGTTTCCAGTGTTCATAGGCATAGCTTATGTTGCTTTGGAATGTAAAGTGTTATAAAACACTTCATGTATCGGCCGTCAGAAACCCAGTTGTCCAAAGATGGTGGGTGTTTTGAGGGCGCACTGACGGAGCTGAATAGTGGGCTGAATTGGCAATCAGAAGCAAAGGGAGGCAAGAGAATCTGTTCTAACAGGGAGGAGGAGAAGGCATGTTCATCCTCAGATGAAGACTAAATCCCTTCATTCTCTCCTCATCCCCCCTCCCCCATTTCCCCTTGCTTGCTTAGCAGTGAGATGAGAGCTTCTGCTTTGTAACGTCTGCTTCTTCATGTTTTCTGTGTATCAAGGATCTGGACTAGTCTGTAGCTTATCCCTCCGAGTGTGTATGTTCTGCAGGGGATAGAAGCGCCTTAGCCTCCCTTATCGTCTTATAGTTCGTTTCTAGCTATTGCTGCCGGAAGCCCTGGAGAGAAAGAAAGCAATGACGGGAGGGAGAGTTTTTTTTAAAAAACCATACCTAAAGCATTAAATCTAAATCTTTACTTTCATTCGTAATAATTTAGTGACATTGAGCTTGTTTTTTTCTTGTAACAGCAGTGTCATGGCAAGCCTCACAGCAGTGGGACATGAAGACTGCTGCTAGAACATTGTCCTTGTACCTTTTTTGCAGCGTACAATAGGAGACAGACATTATTAGGACCCACTGTATGGCTGACTTTTTTATCAGCCAAATTAATTCAGTGTCTTAAAGACAGAGGGGAAGAAAGAGAGCTGGCAGATATAAAAGATCTCTGCACTAACTGGAAGGAGGATGCTTTACACAGCAGATAGGCCTTCAATATTCAATTAAATGATATGAAAGCTGGATAAATAGGGAAGAAAAGAGGAAGTGCTGTAAATGGAAATCCTGAAACAAAATTTATTTTGCCATTTTTTCCCAGCGACCATCACCTCCTGAAACAAGGTTCTACATCAACCTTTTAAACTCCACTCTACATACAAATAGGACATTTAGTGGCTGAACCCTGGTACTGTCTGTGATACTAATGAATGCAGATGCACTTTACCTTGGAGCTCCCTCACCATGCTAACGTAGCTGCATTTAGAGGTTTGACTGCTACAGAAATAGGCAAGTTGTGTGGGCACTGGTGGTACTGCTGTGTCCTTTGGATAAACTCAAACAGCATATGTTACATTTATATGTATGTATAACACGCACAGTTCCATACGAGTCTCTGCGGTGTTGATATTAAGCCACAATACCACCCACGCCGTCCTGCAATGTTAATGAAGTGACTCATCTATGAGGACACACTTTACAAATACAACACAGAAAACAAATACAGACAGAAGAAAAGAAAACCAACATAAGATGACTTAGGGCTGCACCGTTTCTCTGTGGTGCTTCAGAAACACCTCGACATGTTTTAGGAAGTCTCCAAACAATTTTGGATCAGTCCAACTTCTGCGCTGCTCTCGCATGTGTTGGTGTATTTCTCGGTTATTGTTAGTTTGATGCTCTTCCGCTGAGCAGCTGTTATCTGTGATATAGTTTTGTGTATGTTACCTTCCATAGTATAAATTTGGTTGTAGTTGGTATCTTGAAACTAATGTTCAACCAATCATCTTTTGACCACCTCAACATATGCAAATATGTCCTAGGCTAGTCGTCCTCAACTCTGGTCCTCAAAATCCACTATCTAGAGGGATGAAACAGCATTCTTCCACAAAATATGACCTTCTTCTATGTTTTTCTGATAGCCAGTGATGTCAAACATAATCCTCACATCTCAAACAACATGACAGGTGTTGCTGATGCTCATGCTATGGACATTAAATTCTAAATCACATACTCAGTCACTCATTTATCTTTACATCTTGCATCAACATCTACAAATTTAAGTTTCTATTGACGTCACTTTTATAGACCTTTATAAAAATGTCTCAGGGTCTTTTGAAATTAGCTTGATTGAAAAGAGATGAAAGCTTCAGCCATAAACCTTAAATCCTTCATCTTTTCTGTGTTGAAACCGAGTCAGAATCAGCTTCTTCTGCATTTTTATGCATGTCGCAGAGCTTGATTAGATTTTAATTGGTTGATTGTACCATCCAGTGCACATGTGTGGAAACATCTGCACCGCTCATTTATTGTGGATTCTCCTCTAATTTGTCACCTGTCTGAAAATCAGAACACTTCAGCACATGTTGTACTCTTTTTTTTTCTCATAGCTACCTCCTGTTCTACTTCATTTCCCACATTTGAAGGATAAAAAAAAAATGTTATAAGTACTCCACATACAGTAAGAACCATCACATCTCCTGTTGCTTTCAAACTGGTGGTAGGTTTGAGTCATTGATGTGTGCAGAAAGGTGGTGATGAGCTTAATACACTGTCTGTGTCCTAGACGTGACCACCACATTAATATAGTACTAATACAGCGCATCATCTGCTGAATGCTAATTACTTTTATGCTCATAGTCCCACCTAGTGAGAGATTAGAGACAGACAGAAAGCAGGAGACAGACTTTTACAAGCATATAAAATTTAATCTGTAACTTTTCTCTCATAGCATAACCACTTTTATTGTGTTTACATTTCTATAGTTATTCTGCTATAAAGAGACGATCAACATTATCTTACAACGAAATAGTTCTCCATCTCTTACAGTTACCACGGATTTCTCATTGCCACGGCATTTAGATTTCAGAAATGAAGTATACATTGACCTACAAATCAGAGTTTGACTATAACGTTCCAAGGTTTTTTACATTTGTTACATTATAAGGAAAAAAATAAAAGTTCTGACCTCCTTCACCCCGCCACACACAGCCGTCTCAGACTGGACTGATTCAGAGAGTCGTTTCAAAACAGCTCAGTTGCTCATGCCAGATGGTTCGTAAAAAGGAGAAGAAAGGAGGAACGAATATACTGGAATGAATGAGAATGGAGGAGGGGATCGGAGGGATGTAAGGATGACTGCTATTAATGGGCTAATAATGTATGTAATCGTGCTGTTTTGGTAGTTGTGAAAAGGGTGAAGAGGAGCACAGAGCAGAGGGAAAAGGGGCTGACAGCATGTCACAGCTGGTTAAAAAGCAGACTGGGGGGGTGGGAGGTGGGGAGGGGGGGCTTGTTTTTAAGGCTAACTGCTGTAAATAACATCAGAGAGTGCAGCTAAATGAAGATCAATGCAATTACCTCATTAGCATGAGCTTGAACTCGCCCTGGCTCCTGCTATTTTTCTCTCCTCATCTATTTCCTCATTTCCCTCACGTGGCATACTGTACACGCCGTGCACCATAAACTGCAAGGAACCATTGAAAGCTAAAGGACATTTTTTGTTTAGTGTTGTTTTTTAGTAGGAGAGCATTAAAATGCATATACCAGCTCCAGTGCATGCATGAGGATTTTGTTTAGGCTTACCCCACCCCCCATTTATTACTGCAGCTTAAATACCAAACAACTGCAGGAGGGTGGATTATGCTATTAAGTGAAAAGTCATAATTAGATAAATAATTAGTCTGGTTTCCATCACCCTAGTGGCAGCTGCGTTTGCTTGAGAGAAAAGGAAATCGATGCATGTGAGAAGGCAGCGATACAGTGAATAAAAAAATAATGGGTTCATAAATTTTATTTTCATTAAGAAAATAGATTTAAATATTTGGACAAGTTGTCCATTTATTTTATACATAACATCTCATCCAGTTTGACCAATTAATCTTTGCCTTGTTGAAGTGCTCTCAATAAAGACCAGAGATGTATTTATTTACCCCATTGAATCTGTCTTTGAAATAAAGGTTTCTGAGCTAAAAGATGATATATTTATTTTGATGATATATATATATATATATATATATATATATATTTATTATTATATCTTGGATTATAAACTGCTGTGCAATTTCTACACATTCTGAGGATTTTTTCATCTTTAGATGCTCTTTAGTTTTTGCATATTTTAAAAGAGTTTCAAACAATTAAATATTTTTTCAAGATATTTTCTCTATTTTATTTTATTTTCAAATGACAAAGTAGGCACATCTTCTCCTGCTCAAGACACATTCACTCCTTAGTTAATATCTAGCTCCTCCCTCTCATTTCCATCCTCCTCTCTGCACAAACACTCATCTTCATGCTGCAAATATTACAATAAAAATATATGTTTCTTTCTCTTGGTCAGAACATAAAAACAATATCTCAATGTCTCTGCTGCTTTACTGAAAGGAGTTGCCAGTAGAGTTCATCTCTGCCATGAGAGTGTGGTGGGGACAATTTGATCTAATTAGCAGCTGAATGATTGCCCGTGAAGACTCTCCCCTTAACAAATGGCTACAATAATTAGAGCAGAACCTGCATCCAGGTATAACTGATTAAAATCAAACAAAATATAAATGCATATTCTGTGAACAAGTGTGTGTTTAGGCAATATTTATCTCTTTAGGCTTGCACAGTATGTGTGGGCAATGTGTGCAGAGGGTGTCTGTGTGCTCTCAACATTCACAGTGACAGCCAACAATTAGCTTATGCCAGCGTGGCTAATAGAGGAGTGTACATTGTTAATTATGTCACAGCAGAGGGGTGGAAAGGTGGAATACATTTGAATAATAGGAAGAATGATATAACAGGCATTTAAGTACCTTGGCTCTGTTGTAGTGAAATAAAAGGTGTCTGTGAATGTATGTGTCCACTCAGACTCACAGGCCTGTCGAATGTTCTTGAAAATTAAACACACGAGAGCCGGCAACCGGTTGAACAGCTAGAAACACACACATACACACACCCTTTTTCAACACACACATTGCACAACAACACAGAAGTGGGAGAGACGGAGGGTAAATGTCTGAGTGGTGTGCTTGTGCCTGGTTTTCCAGATCAATGATGTGTGGTTAGGTGATCGATGTGAGGGCTTAGTGGACTGGAGAGAGCTAATGGGCAGGTCAGCGGCTCAGACACATCCTGGCTCCCCCTGCCTATTATCACTGCGTCTGTTAATAGGCCTCACCACACTCCCCTGTTGCTCATACACACATACACACAGACACCCTCACAGTTGGAGGATGGCAGGAGGAAACACAACCGTGCATGCTCAGTCCACAACACTCCTTTTTGTGCTCCAAGTCTTTATCACACACATTTTATTTTAACTTAGTTGTATTTTCTTACTGTCCACATTGATCCTTGCACTGATTTGCCAGCAAGGCTGCAGGGACAAAGCATGTGTTTGCAGGTGAAAAATGGGGGAGGGGTAGATAAGCTGCATTTTTTTTTACAGTCATGTCAAGCAAATATGCAAGAGATTACTGTGTAACCTTCATTTAATCTCCTCAAAGTCTTCTCAAGCACACACAAGCCTAAAGGAAACCAATCATCTGCATTTTTAATTGACCAAAGCAAACAGAAGTCATCTATTATTGTCTGGCTGTGAGCTAGAATGTAGTTGTATTTGACTGAGAGTCTTTAGGTCAATTGGGGTAAAACACTTTAGGAAAAAATGTACCTTAAAATTTTAATTTCATAAAATTTTACCATGAATAAATAGTTGAATTAAATTTTAATTTTTTCATTATTTTTTCTTGAATTAATCTGATAAGAATGACTGTCATTTCAGTGTTTTTTTTCCTCTTTATGCATCACTTTGGACGAGCATTACTCGTGTGTGGTCACAAAGATGGCAGCAGGTCATACAGTCAGATAAATAACCATTCTGTAATAATTCTGTCTTTTGATCCATTTCTCTGGCTCTTTCTCTGTTAACTTGTCACTTATGCCGATCCTCACCTGTCTGTGTGGCATCTGATCTGCATGTTAATTACCTCTCCTCACCTCTCTTAATTTAATATCTGGCTGCACAGGAAGAATGTGGAACACACACCTCAGAGGTATGGCATATGCACACCAGCCCTCACTCACACACGCTCATATGCTCACAGATCCACCAGCAAAACTCATTATTCTGCTTTTTGTTTTTTGTTTTTTACTTTTTGTGCTTACCTTGTTTTTTGGTTTGCTGTAGTTTTGCATGGGGGTTTTAAAGTTAGGATGCAAACCCAACACATCCTCAATAGTTAGCTCAAAGGTAGAAGATCCACACTTGGAATGAGTCTCACCCTGTGGTGAAGGTAATAAAAGCTGCCACCTGTCATCAGAACGATGGAGACAAGTGGAAGGCAGGGGGTACTTACGCTGTTTGTCATCAGAAGAATTACACCAATTAAAATATAAAGCCATGTATTTTAAATATTTAGATCTCAACATACATCACTTTTAAAAACAGCCACAAGTTGTGCATGTTGACACAAACGTGTAGCCCAGGTAGAGAAAAGAGTTGTGGCTTTCTGTGATTTAACTGCAGCTTTAATAATTATAATGATTACTATACCACCTCCCCTGTGCGCACACTCTCACACACACATTTGCTCCTTTTTTCAACCATGCAACAAGGCTGTGTCTCTGGTGGCTGATAGATTGTAATGAATGTAACAGCAGTCAGATCCTTGAAAAGCCTCTCAAAAGCTTAAGCCCCTTTATTAAATTAAGCTAACGATGCCTAAGGCCAGGTCCGCTGCTGAGAGAGAGAGAAAGAGCGAACGAGCTGGGGAGAGGAGAATAAGGGAGGTGGTGCAAGGCAAAGTAGAAGCTGCAGAGAAAAAAATAGGGAGGTGGAGAAGATGTTGTAGGAGCATGTGAAATTGCAAGTAGTCAAATCAATAAGAGATGGAAGAAATTGGGCAAGTTTAGTATCAAAGGGAGAAAGGCTGGTGAAAGAGAACCAGAGGAGGAGAAGAGCAATACCCTGCAGACTCCCGTGGTTCTACAGCAATAAACCTGCAGCTGAGTGAAGGAAACAGTAATTATGTAAAGGATCATTGTAAGAGATTTTCCGTTTACAACTGTATCCTTAGAAATATGGATATATGCCAGAAACTGTTGACATAAAGGCAAATTTTTAACCTCTCAGTGCTTAAATAGGGCAAGCATTCTGGAACTCTTTTCACACTCTTTGGGTTATCTCTTAATTACACTGCATGCTAAATGCTGAATTTATGTCATTTTTATGTAGTTTTATTCACTGGGTAGAGTAGTGACTCAATAAAATAAAAAAAAAAATTGAAGATTCAAATGTAGAAAATGTGATATTCGGGAGGATATAAACTCAAGTTGTACATCCTAATTTATTTCTGTGTCTCTTTTTGATTTTATTTCAAACTGCAAGATTAGCAGCCAATACCCTTTATTAACAAATTCATCCATAAATATAACTGAAATTACTATTGTTTTTCTAAACTGATTAATTCATTCATGCATGGCTGTCTGTAGTTTATCATGCAGCAAAACCAATTCATGAATCATATGATAAAGCTAAATATAGGATTTTTCTTGTTTTAATAAAATCATACAACATACAATAATGACTAATCACCCAAAATGACTAGAGACTAATATCTTATTACCAATTTGTATTAAAAAGAGTATGAATTAATTGACAAAAAATCTGTATCACTTAAGATATTTAATACCCTGCTAATTATTTGACTCATTAAACAGAAAGAAAGATTCCTTAAATGCCTGCAGAGCTTCCATGTGTATAGACAGCAGGGACATCAAAGTATGGGTATCAGTGCTTTAATATTAGTTAGGATGCTTTAATAACAGTTCTTTCTTATGGGTCATGCAGAAATAACAGATACAGTAGCAGATGAAAGATGGAACACACAGACATTGGAAGAGAAAAGAGGGCATGCTGCCTGAAAGGCATCACTGTCTTAGTTTAAAAGTGTTTTTCTCTGCCCTGCTGTGCTCACTGTAAGTTCATGGAAGTGGGAAATAGCAGGAGACTCACACAATATGTCTTTAGATGCACATTTTATCCAAAACATTCAGTACTTTAGTTATTTACCACTCGGTGTGCAAAGTACTTCATCCCACCTCCTTGTTTATTACCTTCTTAATCCTCATTTTCATGCCTGGCATTTGGACAAAACCCCTGAATTTAGTGCTTATAAAGTGTGTTTTTGATTTTAAAGCCTGAGCAGTCAGCAGCATCTAATCCATGGTAAAACAATTGATAAACAAGAGAGACATACAGACAGACAGAGGTACATTCTGTCAGATGAACGTTCTGTTTGCTTTAATGGTTGACTGTCCCCTTGTGGTCACTTGATAGAACTGCACTCTCCTTAACTGTAAATTATACTGTATGGAAACAAAACAAATGAGTATCTAATATATGTTTAATATTCCAGACTATATTCCAACTTTAAGACTAATCCAGATATGTGGTAATTTATTTTTTACTTATTCAGTAATCTGACCTCTGCAGTCAGCTGTAATATCACATGCTACTGGGCTCATAAAGGAGAATAGCTATATTGTTGGTTAGGTTGTATTATTGAGGAAATTCAGTTATGTTTAGCAAGATAAGTGTAAATCATTGACCTCACATAGGACATCACTGAGAATAAAGATGCTGTTGTTTACAGGAAATATCCAGTTGTAGGTTATTCTTCTTGTTGAGACGAACCTTCATTCTTTCAGATTTTACCTGTTTTAATAGATGGTTTTCCCCAAAATCTGGGAAAATTAATACATGAATAATTAGTGTATCGTTTAAAATAACTTTACTGTTGTGACTGTTATTACACAAATTAGATGTGCTTTTGATTGACACTAAAGTTAAAGGAAAATATCAAATATTGAGAAACAAACACAAATATTTCATGTTCCCTGCAAATACTAATACCACACATAGGCTAGTGCTATTTTTAATATGCACCATGTTTAATAAATATCTTCCTTTGATTTCTCCTTATTGGATTTGCTCAGATTTGTTTGTTTGGATGTATTTTTAATGTTGAGGAAGTGAATGTTTTCTTCCTGGTTGGGGATTAATGGGGCATTTTAAGGATGACGATACAGGGGTGAACCTTATAAATTGGGGGTGTGACTGGGTGTGAGCAGGTGCTTCAATACCCCCCCCTCAACCCCCCTCGCTTGGTCACCGGCTTGTCTGTCCTTTAGTCTGTGTGTCCGGCCCCCACCGGGGAGGAAGCTCCACCTCCTCCCGGCTTCCAGCAGCCGGCCGCCCGCCTCTCTGCTCGGCGCTGTGATCTGAGCTCAGTCCCTGTGGCCTCACTCGGCGTCGGTGCTTCTTCCTGCGTGACAATAAAAGTGCAGCGTCCCTGTTCTCGACGGAAAGATGGATACGACTCTTCTCTACTAACAGAAGGAGACATGTGTTATTATTTATGAACACCGGTGGAAGAAAACATAGACCTACTTGTTTGCGGTGAGTGATTTCGTGTAAATCTGTATGTTTCAAACCCGGAGGTTGTTTGTGTAAACGAGCGAACACACGGAGGGGGTTTTGTTGAGGAAGTCATTAGCCTACTACATCGAGGAAACGGTTTTTTATTTTTTTAATTATTATTATTATTATTTTTTTTTTCGAAGGTCGGTGCCGAGCGCTTGTCGCGTGTATGCGCGCGCGCTTATGTGTGAACGAGCGACTCGAAAGAGAAGTCAGTTTAACAGAAAGAGCAAGGAGTGACCGTTTCTGTTACATGGAGCGTTTCTGTCTGTTACTGCTTAGAATTGTGTTAAAATGTAGAACAAGCTCTGGTAACAGAATGGACCCCTCCTCTTCCCCCCCTCCACTCAAATGAACTTAGAACGTGGTGACCGGTAATGTGTTGGGGTTATTAACGAGCACAGCCCGCGGGTTGGAGCTGTGTGGAGGTCTGAAGTCTCCAGTCTGACTGGCTCCTCCAACATGACTGTCTGTCGGTAAACGGACGTTTCCTCTGTTTAATTGGAACTGACTGCTTCACTGGCACATTTTGACCATTTGGTGCTCTCGAGGCGCATAGTTTAATACCCCCCCCCCACACACACACACACACACGGTTTAGCAGTGTGTTTGTGTTTGTTCGTGCGCGTGGCAGGTGGAGCGTGTTGAATCACTTCCCACGCGCTCCTTCACTTCTTTTGAACCTCAGGCGCGTACAACAGCTGCTTCAGTAGTGAACACACGCACACACACACGCGCACGCACACACCGGGTTTAAAAGCCCGTCTCTAAACGCAACAGTGAAGCAACAGGTTTTCCTGAACGCACCGTGAAGCGGTCTGAGTTTATCTGCAGAAGGAGGAACTTGGTTGTGATAAGGTTAGTTAAAACCACAGGAGCAGGGAACTGGAGCCTTCTGGTTTTCAGACTCAGACTGTCATCCTGCTATTTCATGTGCTGTCATTTATTTTTCTGTTATCCATTATTTCCTAATAATCCTAAAATGGTTTACACTCACAGATGCCAGAAAGGTTCCACAGCGAGTGCCAGATGCAGAAAAAACACATTTATAAGGTCATTAAAAATGAATGAGGCAACACCTTTATACATCATTTGACAGTGAAAGACAATAACAAACATTATTATTGTGGGTTTTTTACTTTTTAGAGATGCATACAGTTCATATTTCACCTTCTACCACAAAAAAAGATAATTTACAAGCTTTTAGCTAACTGTTTTATGTTATATTGATTAATAACATAATTAATAGGGAGCCAAATAATATTAACCTGGCAGGTTGTGTTTATATGAGATGCAAAGTGTCTAAACAGTGGTTATATTTCTGGACCAGTGTGTTGGAATTCTTTGCATCGCACTCTGATATTTGAGTATTTAGTTTCCCAATGAAAGTAATTTAGTTTTGTTAGTAAAACCAGATTGTACACAGCGTGTTTCTTCTGATCATATTGTAAAGATCTTGATCCAGATAAAGCCACATGGGTGTGAGTGTTTTCACGATTTATCTGCAGCTGAGGTTAAAACGAGACATCTGCTCACACCTTTGCCACTGATGACAAACCAGAGTCACAATGGCACTTAATTTCTCTTTCATACAGGAAATTACAGACATGAACCAACACTCAGTTTGTTTAAAATTACATAGAACACAAAACTTCACACTGACGTTAAAGTTCTTGCTGCTTCCAGAACTTGTTGCTGAGGTGAAGAAATAAAGCAGATGTTAATATTTGCACATACTATCTTTGTAATTGTCCTGAAACAGAAACCACAGCTTGTGATTTGACAGAAATAAGAAATGTATTTTCTTTTTTTCAGGCTTATAACATTCCTTTCAATATAAAACTTCAATATTACAATTTTTATACATAAATGTTTAACCACAAGTCCCAGTTTAATAACACTAATACATTTTGGGAGCTTTAAGCGTGTCAGGTAACTGGTTGATGCGATGTCTGCTTGTGAAAGCTCTTGTTTCTTGTTTTTCATTTCTCAGACCAAACAGCTGTAATTTAGCACATCTGGACATCTGCACTGAAAATAACTCTTATTTTGTGATTCTGATTATATTTGTTTGTCTGAAATGTTCATATAAGTTGTTTAAGTCAAGGTTTAACTCATAAATCTCTGTGTAATGTTTTTTTTTGTGTGCTTTTATTCTATATTGGACCTGCAGCAGAGATTCATATCTCCACTTTTTAAAGCTCAGGATGTCTTGCGGTTGTTATTTGTTTGGCCGTGCAGCCTCCAGGATGCATTGTGCATCCACTCATAGAGCATCATCCTAATTAAGTCACATCCAATCGTGCTTTAGCTGAGTCCAGGTTGAGTAGTAAAGTCTGGACAGAGCTGTTAAATAACAAGGAAATCATGAGCCAAAGTGGGATGTTCTGCTGTGGAAGATCATCAGATTATTTGCTGTCTGCCCACTGAACAAAGGCATTTAACACATAAATGAAGTTACCTGATTCAGTTGGATTTATCCTCTCTTGACTGACATGTGATGGATCAGTGTGTGTCAAGAGGAGGGATGGTTTATGTAAATCTGTCTTCGAGGAACAGAAATGATCGTCTCTTTAAGGATCTTGAACTTTATATACAGCGATGCAGATTTTTTTAACCAAGTTTGGCATGTTTTAGGTGTCGTTGTTCTGTTTGTTGTGCTGTGGTTGCCTGCAGTGCTGTGATGTCTGGAGGGTGGGCGGGTGGGGGGGGGGGGTAGACGGCAGCTGTGTTGAGCAGAGTGTTGGTGACAGTTTGTCTGTGGCAACAGCACCTGGCTCTGTTTAGAGAGTGATTAGGAGAGTCCCAAGCAGCTCCTGCTTCTGTTTACACAAGGATCCTGGAGTTAAAGGTGACCCACTTTGCATTTTCTTATCATCAGCTCACATTGATAGCTTTGAATAGCACAGACTGTAGAAGGACCTTTGCATGGGTTTACATAGCTCCCTGTTGGAGAGAATAGGATGTATTTGACTGGGCGAGGCTTGGCTTTGAATGCTATTAGAACAATGTCCTCAGGTGGTATGAAAAGTGGGAACGCACACCGCTGTGTGTGTCAGGGATGGGTTTGTGTGTGGTCTGGTTGTGTGTTGGAAGAGAAACCACTGTAGGATGTTTACAAAATGAGGGTTTTCCTCGACCAGCGTGTCTCCATCCCCTCCACCATCTCTCTTCTTTTAGTCGGTTTTTCTCTGTCTTGATCTCTGTTCTCCGGTTTCTGTCCGGGTTCTCTCTCCGGGCATGTCATCAACTTTGTGGTGTTGAGTTCTGTTTGATGGCCCCTCCCAGTAAGATGGCGTGAGATGGTGTGTTTGATTGTGTGTCTAAGAGAATCCCCTACTGGGTTTTTGAAAGAAGAAAAAGGGACAGTACAGGTAAGCTGTAAACGTGATGCTGGGTGAAGACAGCTGAACAAACAGGTCATAAAATATTTATCTGTGGGGAAAACAATTAGAGAGACAAGCAATTCCACAGGTAGAGAAAAGACTTTTATTGGCTTAGAGTGTACAAATGCATCATGGGATCGATAACTTCAATCTTTTGGCTTCTTTATAATGCGGATAAATGTCTTTATCATTTTTTTGTGTTTATTCTTTGTGTCTGATCTGGTCAAACCTGCTTGTCATCTGGATTTTTCCTGTAATAAAAGAAGTCATAAAGCACTCGTTAAATAGTGACTGACAGTGTTTAAGACTAAAAAAACGCCTCGGGGAATGTAAACAATAGCTGCTTCCATGAAAACAGGAATATGCTGATTTTAAACAGCTGAACTGTTTGTCTGTCTCTATATATTACAGAACATTTAGACCATTTATCAAAAGATGACTCAAAGCTCCTCCCTCTAAATTCGATTAACTTTGATTTAGCTTGATTTCTTCACATCATCGAGTTCACCGCCTACGACGGTGTTTCAGTTGCCTGAACACAAGTGTGACTTACTACTGCGGCCGTGCTAGAACACCTTATAGATAACTTTAGATTGTGTGTGTTGGTGTAGCTCTTGTTTGCCGCTGTTGTTGTTGTTATATACAAGAATCTGATAAGCAGCTCGCTAAACAAACAACACAGGTAACATGAGAGCAGCAGATAAGTGAATCGTGCACACAGACTTGCTACCAACTTGACTCTTGCTCTTACCAAATACCTCGTTTTTAATTAAGAATTTTTGAGTGTGTATCATAAAAAGTTTGTATTTATGACATTGTGCTTCTGTCAGTTACACGCTGGCATTCCACATTGTGCTAAAGGCTACTTTTCAACAAAGGCCTTTTTTTCCTGCTATCACACCCTCATCTCTCCTTTTTGCGTCTGTGTGTGTCGCTTCCATCGCTCTTCAATGCATTTCTGTTTGTCGCTCTTGTTTCCCTCCTTTCTGTGGTATCTGCTGCATCAGCTGACTGTCATATTGTGCACGCTGTTCTTTTAGCATGCCTCCTTCTGTATGAAGTCAGACATGCATCTGAAAGAAGTGGTTTTTGTGGCCGAGCGTTTCGATCGGCTCCTGGATGGAGCTGTACTGGTCCATATCGGAGGAGATCCTGAACGTGGTGCTGAACATGCTCAGACCTGGACCTGTCTGCCAAGTAAAACTGATTTTCATCAGGCTGCAATTTGCATAAATAAAGAGAATTCATTTGTGACGTGTTTATTTCTTATCATGTGCTGTTTAAAGTTTTGTTTTGATGTGAAACCTTTTATCTCAGTTTCACATCTACAGTATGTGTTTCCCCTTTGCACTGCCGCCAAATAAAAATGTGCAACACATCAGATAAAAAATATCTTTAGTGGGTCATATTCTAAAAGAAAACGTGGACCTGGCTTTCAGACACCTTTTGAGTCATACCCCTTTTATATATTTTTATATACAAGTTTGTAGGTATATATCAGAACAGCAGAAGTTTTTCAAAATAGTTTTTGGAAAAGAAAAAGTCTGAAGAAAATCTGAAAGTTTGGCTCTTTAATTTTCTGTTCAGCAAGAAACCTTTGATCCAATCCTAGAAGAAAAGAACACTTGGTTTCATCTAAGTGATAATTTTCTTCCACACACACACTTGCAGGTGACGACAGGAATGATGTTTTGTTTTCTATCCTTTCTTTCCAGCTATAGTGAGGTGCTGCTGTGCAGGAATGATCATCTAACCATCATAATCCCTCTGGTTTCCATGAACTGATTTGCATTAAGCACGTGTCAGTTTGCATTACTATGGGACTTTAGAACATGGCACCATGTGTGTTTGTACCTGCAGTAATCCCTCTGAGCTTTATGACAATATGAAACAATAACCTTTGTAGTGAATTTGTGTTTTTATAAATACAATTTATCATCTAAACAATATATTTTAATAATTGAAGTGATACGGCAGGATGTCACTGTAGGTAAATGAGACATATTTGATTATTGGTCATAGTTCCAGCCTTTAGCCTGCACAGATAAAACAGATTCACTCATTGAATCACACAGTATTCTTGTTCTCGGACATCCACATTCATGTATAAGCAGGAACACGCTCCAATTATACCAATTGCTAGATTATAATAGGGTAACTCTTAACAACTCGACCTGGCAGAGAATAGTCAAGTGGATTTGTGCACATGTGTGTTTGTGGCGAAGCCACTTGGGAGCTCGGACGCATGCAGAGCACTTGCAGTGCTAATTAAGCAGCTACAACTCAGCAGAATACATCACAGAGAGAAATATAGGGAATAGAGTAGAGAGACGGGGTGATGGGAGGAATGTATGTATGGCTGCGAGCAAAAACACAGCTCCTCTCCTGGAGGGAGACGGAGAGGAAAAGTTGTTAGACGATAACAACCAAAATATGTTCCATGCCGTGGGGTCCCCAGGTACCGTGCAGTGCAGAACAGTACAGTGTATCCATATCTGTGCACCATGAGAGCTGCCTGTGTGTTTGTGAGCAGTTATTTGTGTGTTGATGTAATGTTTATGTGGTGTAACGTGCACTGAGGAATACCACAGGTGCAGAAACCACGATAAGCAGCTCCATGGCAGGTTTGCTTTGTTGGGTTCAAATGTGCGCGATCTGTAACATCTGTCGTGGAGCGAGCCACACCGCCACTGTTTCTCTCTCTCTGTAGCAGATATGGTTGATTTTATTTATTTTCAAGAAGAGATTCAACAGGACATGGTGATGGTGGTGAGTAAGAACTGCTTTCCAAAGCAAACAGCTGGGCCCGGACTGAGGTTTTCAGCGAGGGAGGGTGAGCCTTATGTCCCCTCAGAAAGAGACAGTGATGGCACAGCCATACAGGCAGCAGCTTGACTTCAGGGGCATAAAGCACAAAGAGCCAGAGACAAAGACAGGAGGCTCTTATGTGTGTGTTGTGCGGTTGAATATGTGCCTCTTTATGTGTGGGTTTGCACTCTCTACGCAGCGTTGTGAAGCGTAACCAGACTGTTCTGTCATACGCCCCCGCTGGTGTCTGAGAGAGAACACAACTACACACTACCCAGATGACATGCAGACACGCGTGCACGCACACAACCACAACCCCCAGCGAGCCGTACCACAGCTGATATGTAATTAACAGACAGAGGAAACTGCACCGTTGGGGTGAGTTAGTCACTTCCAAGGTGGAGGAGAGGAGAGAAAGTCAACTCAGCTTGTGCCAGCCCTCAAGACGAAGCTGTGTCTGTGTTCGCTTTGGAGAATTAAAAAAGAAGGTGAGAAGAGGGAAATCTTTGGAAAGGTGTTTTTATTGTCAGCTACTATCAGGCAGGTTGGAGTGGGGGTGATGGGGATGTGGGATTTAGGAAGCAGGAGAAGAGGGATGAATAATAAAATGTGCACAAGAGTCAGAAGATGGGACAACTGCTCCTTTTGTTTATTGCACAGAGATAATTGTGTACGTGTGTGTTCAGGACAGTGTGAGAGAGCCAGGTCAGAGGGAGATGCATGTAGCTGTAGCTCTATAATGGAGGCCTGCTCTGTAATGACAGCCCAGACAGTGGGAATACTCTCTCTTTCTTTCTCTTTTGTCTTATTGATTGATCTCTTTCTTCACCCCCTCAACACATCACCACAACCTCTCTCTGTATCCTCATCTCTCTCTTCTTCTTCTTCCCTTATTCTCTAGTGGAATTGTCACTTTTGATCCAGCTGCTCTGCAGCCACAGAGCTCCCGTTTCAGGATTTCTGTGATATTAGGGATTTTGTCTTTAGAGAAAAAGGAAAGATGACAATCAAAGGTGTGCATTCCTGTGCAAACACACACACTAATACGCATCCGTTGGATAGCGCCTGAGGGTAGATTGCTGTGACATCTCATCTCAGAAGTCAAACAAAGCTGGCGCTACCAGAGCTGGTTTATCCTGCTGTGCACCTAGATAGTTAGTGTGTAATCTTATGCATGAGCTCATCAAAAACATCTATGGTACAGTTAATATGCAAGCTCATTTGAATCTGCTCTTGAAATGGTCCCTCTAGACTTGCATCAGTTGTTACATAATTGCATCACAGACAACATTTGAGAAGATGGGTGTAACTGTGGGCAAACATTAGCACCATTCAGTCTCTTTGCTAGTATTAAAACAGCTGAATGAAACAGATAAATGTCACATGATCATTTCTTGGTTGCTGTCCAATGTTTATATTATATTCTACTCCTGTGGTTTGTTGCTGCCTCATGTTTATCTGAAGCACCAAAACGTTTTAGGCTAAAAAACAATGTCATGTCTGACCAGGTGACCTTACCAGGAGCACCACAGGGAACTATACTCTCACCACTACTGTTCAGATCAGAGTCCTGTCATCTGCAGAAAGACTCAGATTACTCTGTAATTGTTGGTGGATCAGAGATGGACAAGAGACTGAGTACAGAGAACTGGTGTCTTCTTCAGATCCAACACAGACCACTACAGGAGATCCTTTCTGTCCACAGCTAGAACCACCTACAATGACTCCCTGAAGAAACTTAAAAAATAGTTATTACAACATCTCTTTCCTCTTGAACTGAAAATCTCAATGAAGTTATTTATTGTGTGAAAATGATGAACTGACAACTGAATAGAATTATAATCAACCTGTGTGGCATAAAAAAGGTCCTTCAAGTCTTCATCTGATGTTGTATGAGTCTGATAGTTTGTCCACATCACAGGCCGTTTCACTCAGATAGTTTTAAGCTGATTTCCTGTTTTACTGGTATTATTTCTGCGTCTTCTATCAGAAGTTTCCGTTCATGATCCTTTGACATTTTTCTCATACCTTTACGCCTTTCATTTAATCTTCTGCTGACATATTTTCAGGCCGGCGTGCATGATGACACATATTCATCAAACTGAGTCTAAATTCCTCCTGATTCCTCCTGAGGCTGAGCTTCTGACTCGAAGTGAAACTTGTAGCTTCTGCTGAACGAACCCTTTTCTCTGAGTGATGCCTCTGTTTCTGATCAGGATTTAGGGATTTACCTTCACACAAGATAATCTATTTCATCATAACACTCTGGAGGCTGTTTGAAAAGGGTGTGTTTACCTGCAGCTGCTCAATCAGCTTATTGAAGCTTTTTAATTGTTTCTTATTTTTTAAAACTTAGATAAATAAATACATCAAAAATACTAAAGCAGTTGAAATAATTGTTATTGTCTGATCATGTTTAGTTTCAAGCGAAAACAATTACAGGAATGTGGGAGTGGAAGAAAAGCAACCTGCAGAAGTATTTAAAGAGCTAAATCCTTTAATTGTAAGACATTTTTATTGCTCATTTGAGGGCAGATACTTATTGTTTTGGTTCGGTTTCTAAGCAGCAACAATATGTTAGATGAAGCGTGACTTTTTTAGGCTTGTGTAACACACTTATTGTGTGTGTGTCTGTGCGAGACTACCCAGTGGAGATATTCTGCCAGTCCAGGCTCCTTTAGGTTGTTGCTGAGCCGTGTTGGTGGTTGAACCAGGTAGAAGGGCCGGCAGCGCTGCAGCTCTAGTTTTAACAAGCTGATAGGCAAATCTTTCCTGGTTAAAGATGAACCGCTCGCTAGAGCTGCTACTGCATTATCTCTCCACTGGCCAGGGCTCAGAAAGCCAAGAGGATTTACTTCTATGTGTGTATGTGATTAATCTGCATTCCAACCAGCAAAAGGATGGAACTTCTGTGTGTGTGTGTGTGTGCGTGCGTCTGTTTGAATATGAGAGTTAGTGATCGGCTTTTCTTCCAGCTGGGTGTTAAAAGTGTGGGTTTATTGTATACCATTTAACAGTCAATCTGTTCTTCGTGTGTGTGTGTGTGTGTGTGTGTGCATGCATGCACGCTGGGTGGATCCTATTTACATGTTGTTTGTTGTAATCTACCTTCTTTTTCCGGGGCTTGGTTTTGTTTTCCCTCAGGGCGTCGCAACACTCAAAGAGTTAATTGCACGAGGAAACTTGGTGTGTAACAGAGTTCTGATTAACCCTTTGGTTGCCAGCAAAACATTTTATACATTTATGCTTCAAATCTAAACAAATGAAACATATTAGGATGTTAGAAGGACTCTTCACTGTGTATGTGGTCTTTTTTATCATCCACTACAGTATCAGTTTAATTTGGGTTTCCTTTGTATTTTTGGATTAAAGGGATGTGGCACATGAAGTCAACTGACAGAACTATTTAATTAACTGTAAGAGAGCGCCATCTGCTGGCCGTTTTAAGATCACAACGTGAGGCTGCTGAATGTACTGAGCACATTGTAAATGAGTGGTGTTAATGCACGCTCAGTTATCTGGAAATGCTTGAAACATTACACGTCCTAGACTTCATCAGAACATGATCGTCATCATTTCTCAACATGGAACTATTTGTTGAAAGAGACGTGAAGAACAACATCTATCATCCTCTTTTCTTCTGTTCTCCTTCATCTTCAACATGATGTTGTCCACAGCCATGATGGTTAACCTGAATATTGTATAAGTAGATGAGAAGAACCCACACTGGGTTTTACATAGGAACTGGGTGTAGAGATGCAGTACTGACCTCTGGGATACAGAGGTGATTTTGCAAGAAATGGTCCATAGTGCACGTTCATGTGGCGCACGCTCCGCTCTTACACTGTTCTGAGAAAAGTAGCAAGTGACGGAAGGAGGAAATGACTAAAGAAACAACTCATTCACACCCCTGCAATAACAGCAGGACCAATGGAGGGGAAGTCTAACCCACACTCTTCCTGAGCCCCCCCCCGATCAACCACTTACAAGGAAATGTTATCAGGGTGGAGAAGATTAAAGTGTAACTGTAGGATGTGTGTCTCTGAGAACTGTGTTAATTTGAATATATGCCAACAGTTTTTGAAATGACTTCCTTGTTTGTGGCTATTTTTAAATGCTGGTTAAGAGAAAGGAACTTCTTGTTTCTTGTTTTCTTAGAGTCACAACTGAAGTATTTTAGGTGAAAAAAAAAGGATTATGATTTAAAAATGGAAAAACTTTGTATTACAAAATGTTTTCTTTCTGAAGTTGACACAAGCTGAGACATGTTGTCTTTTTCCTTCCTGTTTTTGGTCTCAGATTGGGAAGGTGTAAGTTCTCTACCTGCTCCCACTCAGCCCTCCACAAACACACACAGTCATGGTGTGTGACGCTCCCCAGCACCGGGGTCAGATGTGGTGACCGACTGAACGCCATCCCCTCTTCCTGCTCTTCTTTTCCCTCTCCTAGTTTGCCTTGCATGCATGCCTGTGTCTGTTATCTACAAATGGCTGAGGAATTATAGGTTGAGGGGGGATGGAGGGAAGGAGGGAGGGAGAGTGTGAGATGGGAGGGAACGCGGGGATGAGGTCATGTGACATCGCAGCAGCTGCTAGCCTAAGAATTTCTGTTTTCTCACTTGGGGAGAGAGCGTGAGCGAGGAGGGGAGAGATAGGCGGTTTGTGTTGCATGTTGCTTTGTTAGATAAGCTCTAAACGGTCTGCGAGAGACAGGAAGGCAGGGAGGGCGAGGGTGGATGGCTGAGAGCAGATAGACCGAGAGCGTGAAAGAAAGAGAGGCGTGCAGGAAGATGGTGTGTGTCCTGTCGGTCGCCGTCTGTGTGTGCTGGGATGGGCTCAACGTGAAGATGCAGCCATAGGGGATCCAGTCGGCTCTACTTCTCTGTGCAGTAAGAAGCTTCGGCCAACCTTTTGATCTATGAGAGGGATTCATGAACCACTGCCAGACCTCTCGACGTGTGTATTTATTCAAGCTCAGTCTGTCTCTTTTTCTGAGTTACTGACATGTTTGTCTGCTGTAATCTTATCTGTGTTTGGTTTATCTGGATGTAAATGCAGCTTCTCTCTACGTTTGGTTAGTTTCACTAAAAGTTCTGTGCATTTCTTTTACTCCTGAATCCGATTGAATTCAAGTTCTTTAGAAAGACGAGAGATTCCTGCGATGTCTAGTGTTGAAGCTTAGGTGTGTGTTTTACAG
Organism: Pachypanchax playfairii; assembly: GCA_006937955.1. NCBI lineage: Eukaryota > Metazoa > Chordata > Actinopteri > Cyprinodontiformes > Aplocheilidae > Pachypanchax > Pachypanchax playfairii. Next base: position 2,296,294 of record SSNP01000035.1, read on the forward strand.
GCAGGGCTGTGTTTTGGTGTGCAGGCTGTACTCATTGTTGATTCCATTATTAATTGTTTGCTGGGTTCATTCAGAGTGCACTGGGTAACTGGGAGGTTAGAGGCAGGACAACTCGAGAGGTGTTAGGAATGCTATTCACTATCTCATGCCTCACTTACCACTGTGTGTGTTCACTCAAACACACGTGCACACACACGGTGCCTTGCTTCTGCTTATTGCTCAGAAGGGGATCTTTTTATAGCCGTTTCAGCCTCTGGGGTAAACCCACATATAACTCCTACTTATCTAATTCTGGTGTTAATATACTGTTAATAGCTAAATCTTGTTGCAGGTCTTTTTTCGCATTAATTTATATGGTGTTAACTTGATTTGTCAGAAATCTCAAATCATCTGCAGCGTGTATGTTTTGATGTTAATATTTCTGTCATGCAGAAACTACAGTGGTCTGAACTTACACTGGCCCCTGAGCAACCTTCATTGTGTGTGTTTTGCTTGAGCACGTATGGCTATCAGACACCACTCTGGCATTTAGGGATTCCTCTGACAGTGGGCCAGTCAGCATGGTTCACTTTACATCACACACACACCCACACACACGTACACAGGAAGGAAATGGACAACCATCTCAGCCCTCCTCACAGTTTCAACACTTTACACCACTGAATCCACAGACCTCCTCTACAGTCTAACTTTAGTCTGTTTTTATGTTATTAGCTGTATTAGTTTGATCAAACAAATCCAAGACTTGTATGAAAAAACATTAATCTGTCAGGTTCATGAAGAAACTCACCTCTGGATCTTACTAAAACATATAAAATGTCCTTTATGTTTGAATTTCTGTCTGAAATGTGACAATAGATTTCTGGCAGACGTGTATTTCACTGACGTTTTTTGAGTTAAGGAGGAATGACCTGACCCTTGACCTTTCACCTCTGATCCTGAGACACACAAGAACCGATCCCCATCCTCCCCAGCTGCCACCAGCAGATAGACACCATCACACTCTGTCCTGACTTTCTCTGTGTCAAAGAAAACACTCTCACTTTTCTTGAGATATTTATTTCTAGAATCAGATTCTTTTATTTTAGTGCTATTTTAATTCTTTGAAGTTGGAACGTCCTTGTTACTCAAATCTTTTGCTGTGTTTGGTTTTAAAATCAATCCTCTCCCTTTCCCCACCTTTTCTTAGGCATGAGCCATGAGCCAAAGTCACCATCGTTAGGAATGATCTCCACAGCGACACGTACCACGGCGACGGTCAGCCCTCTCACCCCGTCGCCTCTTAACGGCTCCATCGTAGCAAATGGAAGCCCGGCTGCTCAGTCAGCTCACTCTGGATTTGCTGCAGCTCTCCGTAAACTGGCGAAACAAGCTGAAGAACCTCGAGGTAAAGACACAACATGGCGTGATGCTAACAGTCACTAACTGTTGGATTGATTCATGTCTGGTCTAACTGTGTCTGTAATGGGTCTCTGATTAAATCTTAAAATACATTCAAAAGAAGAACTTGTTTGTCTACTTCCCACATGAATATACTGTTTATCAAAACATAAAGAACTCCTGTTGTAGTTTTTTCTGGTAATGTTTTTAACTTTAATCTGTATTCTTTTCAGTTAAAGTTATTACAACCAGTTCCTTCTTTTTTTCCCAATAATTTGATTTTAATATAAGATTTTAAATTTGGTCTCGATCCAGCTGTTTATCAACTCAAATTTGTTTTAGTACAAGCTGTTACTCTGGTTTACTTACATGGGTACTGCTAATATCATGACATCTACTCACTTTTTACATGTTACAGTCCCTTGAGATGTTGATATGTCAGAGATCTGCTATATTTCATGTGCACGTCTGGGTGCGCTTCTCCCTTCGGTTTCTTCTCACTCAGTGAAACATACTATAAAATGATCATCTCTTAGAACTTTACTCACATTTAGTTGTTTGGATTATCCGTTTAAGACTAAATCATTATCATTTCCAGAGGAAGGGAGTTGGGATTTTCTGGCTTTTTTGTTGCTGAAAGCCCAAAAAAGTCATGAAATACAGTGTTTTATTGTAGGTGCTTCCTGTTCCTGGTCTCTGCTTTAGCATCAGAGAGGCCCAGCTACTCCGGCCTTTTGTTTGGGCTCTTAAATCAGATCCTCCCCTTCTTTATTTGCTGTCCCTGGACATGTGGCTCACCAGCTCTCTGAAGTCTGGGACCCAGAGCCATGCAGATGATTTATCACCCTCACTGAGACATCAGTCAGATCCAACGTCTCCCTCTCAGTCTTTCTCTTCTTTATCTTTTTTCACTCTTTCACTTTGGATGTTTCCTCTATCACATCCTGACTTTTACTCTGTCTGTCTAACAGAAAGCTTCTTGTCCAGAATCCACCCTTAGAATTAGATTTAACTGTAAAAGCAGCTCTTTTTAACCAACATTTCTATGACTTACTCCATTTGTAAATATTTGTTTTCCAACAAGATGAGAAGTGTGAGCAGATTTTCATCTTTGTCATGTGGATAACAGATCCATCCTGATGAGGCTGGAGCTCCTTTTTATTAAAAGAAACATGTCTGTTATCTTTGGGGCCTGCTGACTGTTCTGCCTGGTGGAAGTTGGTAGAAATATGTTGGTGAGTCAGCTGTCAGGCGCACAATAAAAGGTGTGACTGCCCATGTAAGGAGCAGTGTTTCCAAGGTGGGCAGAGAGTCATGAGGCCCCAAAGCTCAAGTCATTTTTCTGTCTTCATAGTCTGTATTTATAGGCAACATACACACCCATCCACCCCCACGCGTACAAACAGTTGTCTTTGCCGTTCTATAAGCCTTGTGATTTCTGTGCATGCTGTAGCCTGCTGTCCTTTCATTACCTTTTTGACTCAACCTCTTTTTGTCTTTCTCAACCTCGGGTTCATGCTGTTAGGGTTCGTGCATATCAGATGCTATGATTCACCTTCTAGGCTTTAAGGAGTCAGTTAGGTTTGAGTATCCCTGCCACCAGTCGCTGAACTGATTTAAGACCCCGAGCATGGCTCCTGTTTATATACACACCCACACACACACACAGACACACACACAGACACATACATCGTCACTTGTCTGAGGCGAGTATAATGAATAGCTCTGTGTATTGAGTGCTGTGCTGAAGAGGGGAGGTGATGGATAATGAGTATTGGAGCAGCATAAAGGACACTCTCATCCAGTTTACACTCACATGTGCAAAGCAAACCCTCACAGACGCAGCTAAGACACGGCCTCAAAAAAAGAAAGAAAGAAAGAAAGAGAGAGAGAAATTGCAGAGCTGCTGATAACTGATTAATTAAGCAGATCGGATCCTAATCGTTTCAGATGTTTCTTCTCGCTCGCTCCTCGGCACACAAACGGAACGAGAGTTTCATGACCAAGTGTGAAACGCTGTGTGGAGAGAGACCGAAAGGAGGGAGAATAAAAGTGCTCAGGATAGATGGAAAGAACTGAACTGACTGGATGAAAGAGGAATAGGAAGTAATTAGTAGATTTGTGAAAACCAGAAGTGTGTGTGGGTGTGTTGGAGTGTATGTGTGTGGCCAGAGGCTTCCCTTGTTTCTGGGAGCCCGAAGCATGCTGGGACAGTGGGGCAGTGTGTCTCTGACCTCTCCATCTGGAGCCTGCCTGGAGCTCGCACCGCCTCGCTGTGCTGTGCGTCTGTGTGTGTCCATGTGTGTGGGTTTCTCAAAGGAAAAACCCTTCAGGCCGTTGCTGTCCCTGAAACACACTCATTTCCTCTACCTTTCCTCTCTAGTATTTCTACGCAGCAGCGTTGCACTTCTCATGAGTCTAATCAGAAGTGAAGCAGCATCTAAGCATCGTGTACAGTCCGTACAGTCGGCAGAAGGCACACAGGATACTCCTCATATTTCCATCCGCCATCTTGCACTGTCTTCCCTTCTCTCACTGGCACAGCAACACACACTGTGTGTGTGTGCGTGCGCGCTTCTCCCCTCCCCCCAACTCAGTGATGCAGATTACAGGCTTTGTGTTGTGTTGTCAGTGCATGTCCGAGACTGTGGTAGCAGGTGTGTGCAGCGTTTGTGTGCATCTGTGTGTTAGTGTGTATTCGAGTGCACGTGTTGAGGCTTGTGTTGGTGGGGTGGCATATGGATGCAGGGCTGGCTGGGCACTGCTATGCACACCAGGTGTGAAATGGACTGTTTAATTAAGTGCTGATGTTGTTGTAATGCATGCTGGGAGGGAGGAGGATGGAGGGGGAGCTGTGGGGTGAGGTTGGGTGTGTTTGCGGGGTGGAGGAAAGCAGCTTCATCTTGGCTGGATGCTTTGCTGTTTAGGTGGAGGTGATCGTGGAGGGGGAGGATTGGGAGACATTTTTTCTTGCCCGTCATCAGTCCGCAGAGTGAGTGTGTGAATGAAACAGTCCAGTGAAGATCTGCAGCACGATCAGGCTTTTCTCACTGGGTCAGTGCCTTAAATAAAAAGTGTTGTTCAAGCAGAGACACTTGGCTGTAGCCTCTGACCACAGATTAGTTGGTTTATTGCTGCTACTGGTTGGCTGTTTGTGTGTGAGTGTGTTGATCAGGTTGAGTAATCAAGTGTGGAGACACTTGGTGAGGATGGGGCCTGGTAATAGAGGAGGTGATGGAGAAAGGAGGTTCACATCAATCATACAGAGCTTGAGATGGGATTCTCTCTTTTATCTATTTAGTTGCACTTTCCTTCCGTCTCCTCTGTCCCTCTTTCTTTCCCCATAACCCCCTCCCGACCCCATCGTCACACCACACACACCCAGCACATCAAGGAAGTGAAAATCAGCACTTGTAATGAAGCGCAGGTTGAGAGCTGATGAACCTATTTTAGACTCTGGGGATGAAAGCTTGTACTTCATTCCTCCTCTTTTCGCTCCCTGCAGGCCCAGCATGTGTGGCCATCTTCTCTCTGTAGATGGGAAGGGAGGAGCATATGGTAGCGCTGAAACTAGGCTGGTGCCAGTCACATGCCCTGTATGTCTGATTTTTTTTTCCTCACAGTAAATCAGAGGAGGAGGAGGGTGAACAGAGACACAAGAGGAAATCTTAACAAGTGATTGATACATGATGAGTTTAAGAGTTCTGTGGAATCACCGCTGTCTGTCTGGGCGGACAGGAACTGCGTTTGACAAACAGAGGGAAAACAAAGAAAGGAATATGAAGAGGTGGTGGATATGTGGAGGGGTGTTAGAAAATACAGGAACAGCAGAGGAATAAAAGAGGCATGTCTTCTTTTTTCATTCTCTTTTTTATTTGTAATGTGTATATCCACTGAGGAAAGAGGCTTGGAGGTGAACACAGATTTATCAAGAGGCAGGAAGGGAATAAATGGCTCATGTCTTTTTATTTCCATCCCTTACCTGCTTCTCTTCCTGTTCTTAATTATTTAGGCTGCCCTGCCTCTTCTTTGGTCTGCTCTGGCTCCATATTGAAGAGGTTGAGGGGGTGGGGGGTAGATGGAGGACGGCTCTGTTGCTTAGCAGTTGAGAATGACTGTGATCACCCCACCACCACCTCCTCTTTCCCCTTCCAGCTTTATTTGCTTCTCCATCCTTGTGTATGCATGATGCTATTGTATGTGTGTGTGTGTATGTGTCAGGTGGGGGGGGGGGGCGGGGGGGACGG
>SSNP01000035.1:2302335-2397079 GCA_006937955.1 Pachypanchax playfairii
TTTTTTTTTTTTTTCATTCCGTCCCTTTTCCACTGCTGCCACTCACACGCACATTTTTCAGATCGACGTCACCTCACCGCCGTTCATGATTCTTTCTATTGTTTTACAGTAATAATCAGTGAAGACTTTCAAATCACTCAATGTCCTGACACATCCGATGTTGTCCGTTAGCTTACGTTCCCATGGAAACCAAATCAGAGTTAAAAAAAAAAAATGTCAGATGCGTGGAGGGAGATGTTTTTATTTTATTGTCTGACGGTGGGAACTGGAGAGGAAACAGACCTGGTCTGGAATAAAAACAGAGAGAAATATGCTGCATATAAACTAGTTGTTGCGCAGATAACTTGCTACCTGCACACTTCAGCACTCATTTCTCTTTGTCCTTTTTGTAGCACCAAAGTGTGTGTCCCATTGAGAGGGTTGTGACCCAGTTTGACTGTGTAATGCTGTACTTCCTGTGAGAGGGGGTGATTTACAGCATGGCGTAGTGTCAAGACAAGAGGCTCGCAGGGAAAAAATGGGGTATGAAAGAACACAAAGGCAATTTTTGGTGTAAAACACAGGAAAGAGTAAAGAAAAGAAGATAAATAAAGGAAGAGAAGACAGAACGAGGATATTATAAACAGTGGAAAAAGCTGAGAGGTGGGAGGAGGTTAAGGTGAGGATAATGGAAGCCTAAATAAAAGTACATCATAATGATTTGAAGCTTGAGAGAGAGAAAGCAAGATGGTTTGAAAGTGAGGCATGTGACCAGACCGTGACCCTGCGCTACAGGGTTTCCCTGGAGGGCTTTGTTAATGTGGCACAGCTACAGAACAGCCGACGAGCTCATTGGTCCAGCTCCTCGCCACCTGCTGGGCTTGTGTATGTGTTGTGATGGGAGTCCTGTTAGCGCCACATATACATACAGTAATACTGTTCATGTTCAAACACTGTGTAGGGGGGATGTTGTAACTGTGTGTGTGTGTGTGTGTGTGTGTTCAGTGTGTGGGTTTGTGTTGTAACACTGTGTTTGTGTTGTAATGTGTGTGTTTGTTGTGTGTGTCGAGGTTGTTACTCTCTCAGGTCTGCTCATACTGATCACTGTCACTCTAATAAGAGCCCAAGGCCATCCATGTGGTTCTGTGTGTGTGTGTGTGTGTGTGTGTGTGTGTGTGTGTGTGTGTGTGTGTTGGGGGGGGGGGGGTCTGTAACCTTGTGTATTCATTTTATTTTTGTTACATCATTCATGTTGCTGTATTTTACTCTTATTGATTAAGTAAAACCTGATCATGACTGATTGATTTATTTGACTATATCTGTAACATTTGTGTCTGTCCTTCTTCAGCTGCGTCCTCCATCAGCAGCGAGTCATCCCCCGTGTCGTCTCCAGCCACCAACCACAGCTCTCCTGTCAGTACGCCTAAGAGAGGTCCCCTCGGTCCAGGACCCGTCCTGGTTCCCCCAGCGGGTCACAGTGTGCCAAACACTCCACCTGTAGTCACGATTGCTCCAACAAAGACAAGCAATGGCCCCTGGAGGAACGAAGGACGCCAGGTAATATAAGATTTATTACCCCCTCACGCTGACCTTGAGTCTTTATGCTGTTTCACAGTTTTACATTTTGTTCTCGGTTGCTTTTTTTTTTTTGGATACATTTTCTTTGTGTTTCATTTTCTGGCTCTGTCAGAGATATCAGATCTTCTCACTTGTCAGCTTGTCTCCTCGTACAAATGTACATCCAGATGGACCGGTTGGGGTTCAGTGGGTTTTGTCGCTGGTCTGCAGCTTGTAATGTGACTGTATATACTTGACATATGTGTGTGTGACATAGCTGGCAGGTCTGTGAATGCACCTCCATCAGTGACTTGATGATCTAAATAATGCCAGCTGCTGCTGGGACGTCGAGGTGACGGCATCAACGGCAGCTAACATCTGTGCCCCTCCAGGCCCTCTCCCACTCGACTCTTGGATCGGATCAGTCCCTCCCTTGTCCTGGTCTTGACCCCTCACCTTCTAGGCTCTGTCAGCCTGGCGTCTTGCCTTTCCTCTCTCACCTAAGCAGCCAGATGCATCCCCAGCTCGGTCAGCCTGACATCATCTCTTGGTCGTGTAGTGGAGGAGAGGGCGAAAGTGGGAGAGCTGCTTGCTTTGATAAGGAGTGGATTATGGATTATGGCCTTGCTTTAAGCCTTCTTATCTCAGCTCAGGCCTAATGGTTGATGCCAAGTGCATGGTTATGAACAGCACTCAGCAGCATGCGGAAACACTCCGGGACACTTTGACGGTTCCCTGGAGACAGACAGAAGGGAGCTAGCAAAGGGTGGGTGAATAAGTCAGCTAGCTAGCTCGATATGTGGTAGTGTTCAGGCCATTGTCCTTTCTTCTGGAAACCCCCCTGATCCTCACCATGTGCAGCTACAACTTCTTTAAAATGACCCCCCTCTTCAGTTCAAAGGTCAGCCAGAACAGGGAGGAGCTGAAGAAACAGGGCAGCTTTCATAAGAAGTCACCCTTTTTGTTCCTTTTGAAGGTAAAATAAAGCATCCGAAGCTCTTATCTCCCCCTTCGTCTCCCTCCTTCATACAGTCTTCTAATTCTCACATGTAAACATTTGTTTGTGAGCTTTTTCGCTGTGGCTGCAAGTGTGTATGTAAGAGGTCAAGCTCAAACTGAAAAGGTCAGGTCACTGGGTTTGTGGTGCCCCCAGAAGCAGCTCCAGGCTACTAACTCGCTAAAGAACGAGGAGGTTACGGGAGGTGATGATGACATGAGGTTTGGATGAGGGGGTCAAAGGTTGGGGGAACAGCAGGGGAGATGTATCATGGCATCTCCAACGTTTCTGCTGCTTCCTTTTAAAGAACCAGGACTAAAAAACGACACAAATACAAACAAACATTTATTTCTTTTAAAGTAGACGATGGTGTAACAAGCAACTTTTTTCAGTGAAGAGATAAGGAGTAACCTGATCCCAGCTCCCCTGTAAAGTGTTGACTAAAAATTTGTTCTGCACAATTGGTTGTGTGTATTTGAGTGACTGAGACTCGAGTCTATCTTTCAGAGGTAGGGTTACGGCCAATGAAAGTGAAGGAGGGATGGCTCTGTGCGTTGGCATTTTGCTTTAATGACTACAGGAGTCTGCTCCCGCTGCTGCCTGTAATTGCTTTATAAATGGTAATTTGGATTCATGCCTCCATCTGAGAGGCATAAACGAGCACTCTACAATGCACAGGGTCTCCCACCCTCACTGAGGGTTACAGGGGCCCGGCTCATGCTGAGGAAGATGGTTGTTAATGGATGTGTCTTTGAGTTTTGAGTGCTTGTATTTGTGCTGGTGAGTGTGTCTGCAATGTGACGGGCTACTGGTGAATTTTATAGCAAGTGAGAAGATGAAATGGCGTGGACGGTTGATTGTGTAGGTGCTGAAATGACTAAAGGGCCCTGCTAATGGGAAAGGAAGGTTTGTCTTTTGTGAAGTGTTTTTTTAGGATTATTTCCCCTTTAACACCCAAAGCTTTGCATGTCCTTATGGACAGGAAGTACAAATTCTCTCACATATTTACCAAAGTTATTATAAATGTAACAAGTGTATTTCAACGGCTTCACAAGAAAGTGAACATGCCCGCGGCTAATTTAAAACGACAACTCCCTGATTATTTCTGCTATTATTATGAAATGATTTGTGTAAAGTTTCTTGGAAAAGGACAGTTTATTTGATTCCTGTGGTAATTTGTGTCTGAGAGTTGCACCTATTTACAGTAATCGCATCATAGTTGTGGTTGTAAAACGGCCTCAGTGACGCACACATTGTGCATGACGCAGGATATTGATCACAGGGTTAAACTCCTTGTGCCAAACATCGGTTGATCAGGTTTTACCAAAGAACATTTTAATTGTTCTTACGACCACAGTCATGAGCAGTGATCTGATTAATTAATGGTATAAATCATGTATGTTTGTGGTGCTAAAGGAAAACCCATTAGATGATTTAATAACTGCATTTAGAAAAAAGCTAAACAAATCAGCTGACACCACTAAACTCTGTTATTAATGTCCACCACGTGATTTGAGTGTGTGCTAAACGCCATCTTGCATACAACTTTATTCTTCCCTAATTTTTGTCCAGCTGTACCTAAACGCATCGTGCTTTAGCATGTGATTAATCTACAGCCCTTCTCTTTAATTTAACCTCCTCCTTCCTTCCTCTGGTGTTTTTCATCACGCAGTCCGACACTCTGGTTTCCATAAACAACCTGTTTTTGTTGTCTTTGTTCTGCATCAGTGTCTGTACCGGTCTTACATTTCTACCACTTTCTCACTGATTGCTTTAGACTTTACTCTAATTGTGCTTAACATGATCAAACAGTTCAAACAAAAACATGTGAAAATTGTAAATTACAGATCAAAAGTTCAGATAATGTTGAATGAAAGAAACATTGTGTCTAACTATGTTTTGCCATCCCTAGATCTCTCTGTGATACTGGCAGATTTTTGACATAGAACTTTTCCACTTGGCTGCTGAGGCCATCAGGGAACATCCACCTTCTCCCTGTGCTCATAAAGCATTGAAGGAATTGGGATGGGGTGGAGAAAACTCTGCTTGCTTTGAGGGAATAAAGTGCCACAGCGTTAAGTGAAGCGCAACAAACCGCATGGAGCAAACAGTAACATTAGACTACTGGAAAGTGCAGAGTGGGGTTTAAACAAAGGGTCATGTGAGGAGTCTGAACATTAGAGGCATTTAAGATTGGATGTTGGCGCATCAGTGTCAGCCCGGGTCAGTGGTTGTGGAGGAGGACGTGGAGGTAATGGCTCAGTAAATGGGATTTGTTTTATCAAAGACGGTGGTGAGAGAGACGGCAGCACTGCTGTAAGGTCTTTTTCTATTCCCAGGGAGCCCAGAGGTTAATTTAGTGGGGCGAGAACTGCCTTCTCCTTTAGCTCACTGGCTTTATGGCTTCATCTTGATCTTTTCTAACTCCTCTCTTTCTAGTTGTTCTCTTGCCAACCTCAAGTCTGGTTTTGCAAAATAAAAGAAATAAATGTTTCACATTTCCCATGAAACTCTTCCTCGACAGTGTATCCTTCTATAAACAATGCCCTTGTAGAACCTGTAAGGATTGTAACATTTTCAGGGCTGAAATTGCATGTGTAGACTGAGGAAAACCAAAAGCTTCAGAACGCACACTCCCACTCTCACAGCGGGGTCTCTTTTGTAGCTCTGTAACAGTGTATGTGCCTGCTGAGTGTCTGTGTTTGCTTGTTGTGGAACTGAATAAGTGAGACCAGGCTCGCTGCCAACGAGAAGGAGGGAGAAATGTGAAAGAGGAGAAGGAAGAAACAGAAATGGAGGCAAGCAGAGGGACGTTGCTTTTGGACTTTGTTGTCTTCCCTGTAGATGTAGCTTTGAGTAAGAGATGTACACGGTTACACACACACACACTTTTGTTTAGATCAAAGTCATCATCGCTAGAAGCGCTGCTGTTGTGTGCCATTACTGCATCCTCATCGATCATACGGATGTCATCTCTTGTTTACAATTAGAGAAAAAAACGACGGGGCTATTTTTTCACCTCTCTTCCTGCTTCTTTCATTCTACCAGAAATTACCTTAGAGAAATGTTAAGCAGTCTATTTTTAACAGGAAATGCCATGTGAGAAATTGTATAAAAGTGCCTGAGGTATGAAAACGGACTGCCACATCACAAACAGGCCCATTCTTTCTCCCGTCTCCCCCCTCAAAGGATCTGCTTCACGAGCAGTGACAACCGTGACGGTCACAGGTCCTGACAAACAATAACCAAGACTCTCTCTCTGTTTCTGTCTTTAGGCTGACTCTGGGCCTCGAGGGGCCAGCAGGGAACGTCTGGGTGCTGAGGGGACCTTCTCCCAGGAGAAAGGTGGCCCCTCAGTCCCTCACCTCCTGGGAAACCCCTATGCCTTCGGTCTCGCCCCTGGTGCCATCATGCAGGATTCACGTTTTCAGCCGCTTAAGTGAGTCAATTTTTTTGTCTGAATTTTAAAAATCTACACGTAGTTGTTTGTTTTTTAAAGACTCTGTTTGATGTTCTGATCAAAATATTTACAAGTTCAACTTTCTGCAAACAACAATTTCATTAAATTATGTCATAAAGTGACTATAAACACACCCAAACCAAACTAACTCTATTCTGTCTGTACCTCAGCCTGCCCAGACAGTTGCCTAACACAGTGCCTCCGGGTCCCGTACCAGAGGATTACCTCCGGGGTTTTCGGCCCTATGCCACAGCCGAGGATGCCCTCAGGATGCCGTCTCTGCCTTTAGGCCTGGACCCCGCGACAGCAGCTGCTGCAGCTGCTTATTACCACCCCAGCTACCTGCCCCACCCCTCCTTCACACCTTACAGGTAAACCTCTCTGTTACTTGTTTTTTCAAAGTCTTTTCTGACTTTGTACTCGTTTTCTCAGAGAACAAATTGTAAAAAACACAATAAAACATGATTTAGTAACTAATGGAAGCTTAAAAGGGTAAATATTTAATTTGTATCATTTTATTTATGTGTAAATATAGTAAACAAAGCACCTATAAATTAAACTGAATGTATTGAAGCATTTTAGTGTTTTTCCTATCAGCTGTCTTGAAGGGAAAATGAACATATATGTTTTAAAATACACTACTGATGGTCGAGTGTGGTGAGAAGAGCCCTGCATGCTTTGGGCTATTACACAGGCTGCGTGCTCCTTGTGTGTCATCTAAGCGACATCATAGGACTGCAGCAGCCATCACACACACTGTGCTGTAATGGATTTAATGAGGACTGTGGATGTCACACAGAAACACACAGCTGTGTAGAAACCTACAGCTCTGCCGTTTCCTGCTGATTGAACATGGCTGACAGATACTATTGCCTCTTTTAAAAGAGCGAAGACCCCGTGATGCTCCTTCTTTGGGAGATGGGGCCATTAAAGGTTAATGAAAGTAAACTCTGCACTGTCACACAAGAGACTGACTTCTTCTTCTTCTTCTGTTTTATTTCTGTAATCCCTCTATCTCAGGATGGACGACTCGTTCTGCCTCTCTGCTTTAAGGTCACCTTTCTATCCACTGCCAACAGGGGGAGCTTTACCCCCCATCCATCCTTCTGCTGTTCACATGCATCTTCCGGGGGTCCGCTACCCTGGAGATTTTGCACACCCTTCACTATCAGCACTGCAGTCTGAGAGGTAAAGTCCTGCTTGGTAAATACATCGAGCAGATCTCAGCACTCTGCCACAATCATGTGTTGTTATTTTCCTGTTTTTGCTGACATCTTAGTTCGTTCCTTCGACCACTTTGCTTTTCAGACTACAGCTGGAAGATGAGCTGCGACAACGGGAGCGCGAGCGAGAGCGTGAGCGTGAAAAAGAGAGGGAGCGCGAAGCGGAGAGAGAAAAAGAGCGGGAGAGAGAACGAGAGCGCGAAAGGGAACGAGAGAAGGAGCTGGAGAGGGAAAGAGAGCGTGAAAGAGAACGGGAGCGTGAAAGAGAACGAGAAAAGGAGAAGGAGAGAGAGAAAGAGCTGGAGAGGCAGAAGGAGAGAGCGCTGAGAGAGAAGGAGCTGCAGGCATCCAAGGCCATGGAGAACCACTATTTTGCTGAGCTCCACGCTATGAGGGGACAAGAGGAACGCACCAAGCCTGAGAGACTAACCCCTAATCGGGCTGGTATGTGTCCGTGCATCACATGTAGCCTCCATAAGCTACTTAATATAACATATAAACTCCCAATAAACACGTAATATTCACTAGAACTGAAGTTATTAAGTCTTTTTTTCTTCAACAATAACATCTGAATATTCTCGACTTCTAGACTGTTGATAGATAAAATGGTTCTGAATGAAAGGTAGCAATCAGAAACCAGCTGAGCTTGATCCCTTCTGACAGGATTTACTTAAAACTGTAAAGTTTGGATGATTTTTTCCTTTTAACAACTAAATATCCAGTAGGATGTTAAATATAACATGTGAAGACACTTTGAGTTTCCAGGAAGCATCTGATTTGTTTCCTTTGTGGTTTTTAATGGATGTAGTTTGTCTTATAAAAGTACTTTAATAAGATGTTATGATAGTAAAGTGCATCCTGGCCTGTAGTATTTACCATCTGCTCTTCTACGGTTTAATTTTGAATGTAAATTTGTCCAAATATTGTTTCTGCTGAAACATCGAGTTTTTGAAACCAGCTTCTCTCCCCCTGCAGATAAAACCAAAGAGCCCGCCCTTCCAGCTCCCAAACCAGTCCCACCTGGAATCCACTCCTCAATGGTTCCGTCCCATCATCCTGTTCCCAGTCTGATCTCAGGCCACACCCTCTACATGGGGCCCGGTGCTGTAGCCACGGGGCTCCCAGCTTCAATGATCACACAGAGAACCAATGAGGAGGAGAGGTGGTTGGCACGGCAACGCAAGCTGCGGCAGGAGAAAGAGGATCGTCAGTACCAGGTGTCTGAATTCCGCCAGCAGGTTCTGGAGCAGCATCTGGACTTGGGCCGACCCGCTGATGCACCAGATCACAGGACAGACTCACACAGGTGAGGCATCGGTTCCAGAGCTTGGCATGATGGGAGTCCAGCACAGAGACTTTTACCCTACATGTCATGGCAGGATTAACTGACTGATGGTTTTTACCTTCTATCTGATGGAAACGAGCAGTTTGGGGTTTGTGGCAGCTCAACACATGAATGATGTCAGTGCACACATGATTTGTGAGGTTTTTGGCTCTTCCTGCTTGCCTTACAGGAACAGTTGTTGCTCTGCTTTGAAGCCTCATACGGCTGGCAGGCGTTAGAAGTTTGTTTTCAGGCAGGACTAGAGAAAAAAATAGAAAACCCTGTCAGGAGCAGCTCTTCTACTCTGTTTCTGTTCAAACCACCTTCAAGGCCTGAAACAAGCAGCAGTGTTAAGGTGTTGATGGAGGTTGTCAAAGCAGGATCCTGATGACTGCTGCCTCACGAGTGGGAACTGGTAAAGGTTTGAAACGGGCAGCAAGTGAAAGTACTTAGATACACAAAGGCTAATTCTCAACTAATCCTCTCAACCATGCACAGCATAAGCCCCCTACCTGCCTTCCATTGTTATAGTGCATGTGTTTGTGTTGTTCTGTGATTCAGAAGTGAGGTTGTGGTTGATGGGACAGAGGAAACACACACACACACACCTGCTATCAGTAACCCTACAGTATAATCACATAATCACAGCTCACAGGCTGCAGATTGCAGATAAGACACACACACACACACACAACACAAACAGGAGGCATGGATAATTTGACTGGTCATGCAGTGTGCACTACTGCCAGGTTTGATTTGGGAATACACTTTGAAAGTGTCCATCAGCCATCTGCCCTTTTTAATTCTCACTGTTACATTTCTGTTTATTTTCTCTGTCTCTCTGTCCACCTTGTCTTCATCCACACCACACAATAAGTGCACGTCTTGTACCTTTTATTTTTACTCTGCGTGTGTTGTTCGTTTCTCATCTGGTATCCTGTCAGAGAGACATTTCTACTGCCTCTCTGCTGTGTGCACGCTGGTGGGTGCACACACGCCTCACTACAAAGGCCCAACACATCAAAAAGCAGCTTCTGAACTGGAAGGAAAGTGTGAGCCTTGGCCACATCCTCGCTCTGCTCTGGGCTACTCTGTCTGGACTTGATAAATGCTGCTTTGCACAGAACACACTGATGTGGCTCTTTTCTGTTTACATTCTACATTTAGGATTTCAAATAAGAATCATATTTTGCATCTGTCTCAACAGATCTGTGCAAAATCACCTTGATCCAGGAAGCAGAGAACATCACCCTCACTTAGGAGCCCCTCCCCCCCTCATTTCCCCCAAACCTTCACAGCCAGCTCGTGAACATCACCCTCCACCTCCCACCACGCTGTGGAATCCTGCATCTTTAATANGAAACGGCTTCAGAATCCAGACGGAACCACGAGCTCTCAGGGATGGGACACTATGATCTCAGTCGGCTGCCAGGACCTTCCAAATACGAAGATGCAACTCGAAGGAGAGATATAGGAGCGATGGAGAAGTACCCCCCTATGAGAGGTCCTCCAGGTCTGCCTGAGCCCAGCACTTTTCTAGCTGATCTAGAGAAATCCACTCAGTCCCTTCTGAACCAGCAGAGGGCATCAATGTCTCTAACAAGTCAGTATGAAATAGAAGGAAGCACCAAAATGAATGCTGGATTAAAGAACCTCCATGGACACTCGGGGCACGGTAGACACGGACAAGGTCTTGGGATGGTTCCGGGACCAGGGATGGTACCGGTAACAACATCAGGGATGGGTCCAGACACGATGCTGATCTACGATGAGTTTCTGCAGCAGCACCGGAGGCCTGTTAGTAAGCTGGACCTGGAGGAGAAGAGAAGAAGAGAAGCCAGGGAGAAAGGTATTCACCTGAAAACCTGCACCTGAAAACCTGCAGTCTCACAGGCTTCAAAAATGTTCAATCACATGTTTAGAGGAATTTAAAATGTGGCATGTCATATATTTTCTGCAGGTTACTACTATGAGCTGGATGACTCGTATGATGAGAGTGATGAGGAGGAAGTGAGAGCCCATCTCAGGAGAGTAGCAGAGCAGCCGCCACTCAAACTGGATGATTCCACAGAGGTAAAACACACAAAATATGTTCCTCACATGAAAAAAATATAAAACCATCATCACTAAACACATTTTTTATCTCGTTGGATAGAAATTAGACTTCCTGAAGCTGTTAGGTCTGACCACAGTGGGTCGGAGGGATGAGTTTGTGCAGCAGAAGAGAAGGAAAAGGAGGAGAATGCTCAAGGAACGCAGCCCTTCACCACCTGCCTCCCAAGCAAAACGCACCCCCCCTCCTCCCCCTCCGCCTCAGCTCAGCACACGCTTCACTCCTGAAGAAATGGACCGAGCACCTGAACTGGAGGACAAGAAGCGATTCCTCACCATGTTTAGACTGTCTCATCTCTCCATGCAGAAGAGGAAAGGTCAGTGTGTGAAGGAATTACTGCAGCCCACACTTCGCTTTACTGTTTGAGTTTAGAGCCACAAAAACAACAAAAAATATTAGAATCAGGTAGTAATACCTACTTTTAATGGCTCAAAACTTTAAGCATTTTTTCTTTAGTTTTTAGTAGAACCAACCCAGTGACCGTAACCTACCAAATAAACAGAAATCTGTAACTTTTCTTCTATTTTCTCTTTGACATTTAATTTCAGCAACAAAAAAAACATAATTGCCGTCATGAAAGTGGGCGGCGTCAGTCTGTCCTGAAGTTTGCTGATGCGTCACCTCAGATGAGCTCGGCTTCGTTTATGTGCTGCCATGAACATGCTGACTCAAGCCACAAAGGAAATTAGAAAGGGGTCAGAAAATGATGTCAAGCTCATATGTTTATATTATATGCAGCAGTTCATGCACAGTGGAATGCTCTGCATCGCCCTAGTTACAAACAGCACCTTTTTTTTTTCTGACGGTCTTCATTCTAATTAATTAATCAAACTAAATTTGAAACCTGCTGAAATATTTTTTAAAGCTTAAAATATTCTCGTAATGTTCCGGTGCTGAATGGGATGTTTAAGCTGTGCAAACGCAGTGTGTGATTCACCTTCAGCATAATCAGAGAACACTCGACCTCCTTTAACTCACATTAAAACAGGCGTATATGCAGTAAATGAGAAACTCCCAGACAGGATTCATGTTAAATAGTGTTTTTCTTTCTTAGACAATGAACGGGTGGTGGAACTGCTTCAAGCCATCAAAGAAAAGAGCGTAACCTTGGATACCATCAGGCATGCACCTCATCCACTGTGTAAGAGCCCTCCAGCACAGATCTCTGGTAAGACATGTCTGTGGATAAACATCCTTTCTCACACCTATTTAAGTGTTTGCATTGATTTTCTCTGTGACCAGTAGCTGTAAGTGTAACAGTGTGGAACTGCTGTGTTGCTGTTGTGGTATTTTGGGTTTTGATCACATCATGATTAACATGCTGCAATAATTGCAGATTCGTCGTTTGCGCAGCACTCCTCTGAATCTGAAGACCACCATCACGTCAGACTACAGAGCCCCCCTTCACATTGCCCGGCATCCCCCAATGGTCATGCAAAACCCCTCGGAGACACATTAAGGCCAAAGGCACCCCCCTCTCCAGCTGTATACCCAGACAAGGCCCGGGGGCCCAGTGAGGGTCCCATCTCAAAGAGGAACTCTAGCTTGCTCAACAGTCTGCGGCCCCCTCACCCCCTGCAGGCGAAAGAAGGGCTTCACAGCATTAATGGACGCACAAAACCCTGGGACAGCTTCACCCCGGAAGAATTCGCTCAACAGTTCCATGAATCGGTGCTTCAGTCCACTCAGAAGGCTCTGCAGAAACACAAAGGTAAATACATCAAACCAAAACGTCTCTGGGAAGGTGACCTCCATGTTGCATGACTGGGTGGTAAAATCTTCACCTTTAACACACAAACATGTTTTATGGAGAATTTACAGATAAAACTTACGTATCAAAACAAATTGGATTAAATATCATCTTTTTTTTCCATCTTTCCCCTTTAGGAGCAGCAGCTGGTGTATCAGAGTCATCACACCTCCAAGAGTCCTCCGTCCACTACAACATCCCCGAGCTTCAGAACGCACCAAGCCGACCGCCACAGTCTCACTCGAACGCGCCGCCATCGTTTCCTCATCCACTGTCACACTACCACCCTCAGCCTAACGGGCAGCACTTTTCAGCGCCTCTGCACAAGGAGGCTGCAGCGATGAGGGAGGAGCTGTCTGGTCCAGAGAACTCTGAGGAGGAAGAAGACGAGGAGGAAGAGGAGCCTCCAGTTTCCAAGTGGCAGGGAATTGAATCTATATTTGAAGCTTATCAGGAGTATATTGAAGGTAAGTTACCACATGAAATACATAGTGATAATACTGTAAAACGCTGCCTGTGTTTATATTTATGGTTTAGATGTTTCTATATAAGATGCTTCATCCTCTAATAACTGTAGCATTGAACTTCTAGCTCTTTATTATGTGTAAAAAATACTGATTTGTAGTTTTTATATAGAGTTTGTGGTGTAATCAAAGGTTTTTCTGTAATGAACTTGTTATAAAGTAAGAATATCATAGAAAACAAATATAAACAAAAAAGAAATAACTGAGTAAAACACTGACACAAATGATTATCACTAGAGGGCGCCATTAGATCTTTTCCATAACTTCATGAAACACAAACAAATGTGAAATTAGCAGTTTTATTCTGTATTCCAGCTGATCCAGCAGATGGTCGGAGTTCTGCTGATCTAAACTCTAATCCTCGTATCCTTTTCTTTCCTCCCGCCTTCTGTATCGTAACACAGAGCAAAGTTTGGAGAGGCAGGTGCTGCAGAGTCAGTGTCGAAGACTAGAATCACAGAACTACAACCTCAGTCTGACTGCTGAGCAGCTGTCTCACAGCATGGGGGTAAGACAGAACAAAGAAAAGCATGACTGAAGTCATAAGCTGTAAAAACTGTGCTTGTACATTAATGACTCTGTGGAGAGGCGGTGCTCCACTTCTTATCTGAGACGTAATGAAAATCCAAAATTCTTCTTCCAAAAACTTTGAGTTTTTTCATCTTTAAACTGAACTTTTTCATTTTTAATGTGTTTAATGTGAGATTCTCCCTCGTCACACAGGAGCTGATGTCCCAAAGACAGAAGCTGGCAGTGGAACGAGAGAAGCTACAAGCAGAACTGGAGCACTTCAGGAAGTGTTTGACACTGCCACAGACACAGTGGTCAAGAGTCAGTCATTACAAAGGCTACCCTCCAAGGTGACCCCCAACACCCAGATCCTATGACCCCCCTAGGCCCCTCCCATCCCCCCTCCAGACCTGGACTCAGAGTTTATTTTTCACACCCTGGTCTTCGTGGCTTTGTGGAGGAGAGAACAGCTGGTTAGATAAGATTAGAGAAAAATACATAAATAAAAATGGAGGGATTGAATGAATAAGACGGGTGAGTGCTCGGGAGACGGGCGCGTTCAGTGAAGGACTGGTAGGATTTGGATTGTGGCTTGCCAGGGACCGCACGAAAAGCCACTGATGCATGCCAACGTAGCCAACCTGAGATCAGTGAAGCAGGAGAACACACACACCTGCTTCTCCCATCCTCCATCTCACCCTTCAGTCCCTGCATCCCTCGGCACCACAGCTACACAGACAATCCTGCCAATGAAGGAGCAGCTTCCCCTGGAGGGGGGGGGGGTCACTAGACTTGAAAGCTCCACGGCGACGGCTTCCAGTCAGTCGGGACTGATTTGTATCACAGAGGCCACGTGAGCTTTTGAACTGGAAATGCACTTAAGAATCAAAGCTGAAGAACTACCTGTTGGTACTGTGTTACAACAAAGAACTGCTCAAGTTAGGGAAGAACTTAGAAACATGTACATTTGTTTTTGGAAAGAATTAAGGAAATGTTTTATTTCAAAATAGAAAATTTGAAAATAAGAATTTTAAAGGGTGCTTCAGCCTTGTATTGTATATAATATGAAGACAAAATGAATTTTGTATGTTTTTATTACTTTAATCATTGTTCTTTTAAAAGAAAAAAACCCTGCCATTTTTATATGTTTATGCTTTTTTGGGGTTGGAAAAAAGAAAAAAAAAGCCTTGCTTTTAGTGTTTGTACTGCTGCTGGCCAGAAAAAAGCTCATTCTGAGATGTTTAAACAGATTGAGTGAAAACAGGAAGTGTTCCTGCTTTCACTCCGCGCTGGCACTGCGCAGCCACAGCCACCTCATCTGGCCTCAAAGCTCAGCAAAGCTGACTCGGAGGCCATGAGACCTGGTTCCTGTCCTCTCACACATCCTCTTCCTTCACAGCAACATGTCTATGTGTTAAAAACTCCCCTGCTCTGCTTCACTGCTGCTGGCATGACTAGTTAGCTTGTAATCTCCTCGTGCATAAAACCAGATCCAATCTGAAGATCTCACTGCTTTATTGGACCTCCACGTTACAGCCTTGAAGTCACATTATTTACAGCCATTATAGTGCCAAAAAACAGCATTTTGTATTTTTGACTTTGATCAATTAGGCAGCCAAAAATCCAAACAAATAATAGCCATCTGCCCACAGCTGTCAAAATGTTCTTAAAAAAGCTCAAATTCCATCCAATTTAAAATGTTTTATCTTACATACGTGTTTACAGTCTGTCTGCCCTCGTCTCTCCTGTCGGCTCGGAGATCTGAGTATCACCCCCCCCTTCCTGTTTATGAGCGATCTGGGACCCTTAAAGCCATTTGTTGTTTTAAAGTGTTTGGAAGTGAAGTGAAGGGACGCTGTAACTGTTTCAGTAAATCCAAGTACAGGCAATTGTGTAAAACTATGAAAATGTACTAAAAGTTCCTTTCTAATAATAAAAATCCTGAAGCACAACTATGCCACACTATATTACAAGTGCCTCACTAATTTGGGAGCAAGTGAACGAGTTGCAGTCCACATGCAGAACATTCTCCACCCGACATTAGCGATCAGGGACTTTCCATCGACGCGTTTTTACACCTTCCAAATACGAGAACTGACACTAAAGGTGTTGCTATGGATCCATCTCTAAAAGTCACGTCTACTTGTAGGGTTTTTTTTTTTTTATTATATAAATGAGGCCGAAGCAGATCAGAGGACCAGAATCTGTTACGGTTCCACAGCTGCAGAGCCAACCGGTTGGTAAACAAGGATGCATGTACGCCGAGGGGCGTCGGGGAGGACGGTGCAGTAAGATGAGCCTCTTTCTCAGCCTCCACGCACGTTCACCCCCCCCCACCCACCCACGCAATAGTCCTGTTACTCAGTGGAGGATGTCTAGATGCTGTGAAATCCTGTTTTTAAAAAAAAATAATGTACTTGTTTAAATTCATTGTAATGTAATATATTCTTTGTTGAATGTAGTAATTAGGTATTTATGAATATATGGCTGTGATTTCAGACAAAAAAGAAAATAAAATACTTCAAAAATGTAAAACATCAACATTTGTGTGTACTTGTGTACAAAATACCACGAGATTCAACATACACACAAATACATTTATTATGTGACATGTTAAAAAAAAGAACAGGCAGCTTTAACTGATTTAAATTAGAAATACATTTCTCACAAACAACATATTGATATTACAAACACAAGAACTACAGTCCCTTAAAAAACTCTGAGAAGAAGCTCTTTGAACAACACAGTCATTGATCTGAGCTCAGTCCCGAGACCAGATCCAAAAGGTTCCAGCAGGCCCTGGTGTTCTAGATCAGTAGTCCGTGATCTGGCCCTTACTGGACCCGGGCTGCAGATTGGAGCGCAGCTTGTACATGCAGTTCAGAGAACCCAGGAAGAACTCTCGTATGGTGTTGATCTCCATCAGCGTCAGGTTGTCCAGCTGCAGAGAGAGAAGAGGCGTTCCACACTTTGCTGTAAGTCTGTATTTAAACTAATATCTACAGCTGCATAGAACTATACACAGATACCCGACGATAACATGTTTCTAACACAACTAAAACATGCTGGTAATGAATCAGGTAGCTTCCTAAAATCCACGGTGCTTTTTCAGCACAACGCTCATCAAAAAACTCGACATCACCCTGAATATGTGCAAAAACCCCTAAAATGATCAGCTGGACAGGAGCGTCCCACCGCCGTCGTTCCATTTGAGAGAGTTTCCAGGGGAACGACGCAGTGAATAAACTAAATGAGACATTAAATGCACAGTCATTCAAAAACAGGAAATAGTCTCAAATTCTAAAGATTTTGCTAAATTTATCCCTCGTTCAGATTAAGGCTTGACTCAGTCTGACGTTTTTTAAAAAGATCCAGTTTTTTGGTTCTGATACTTCTGAGATATAATAAATGAACTGTTGGTGCTCAGTGTGTCTGCAGGCTGTGCATGTCTGCGTCGGGGCAAATGTTCAAAGAAAAATAGAACAATAATCATCACCTTTGAATTTAGCTGTTTTTTTCTTAAAATGCTCATTCTGACTCCAGACTTTCATCTTTAACCAGATTTCCACAAACTATTTTCTAGTGTCACATTTCAAGCTTTTTTTTATTTTTAGAACTCTTCCAATGTAACGAATAAAATAAAAGGCCAAAGATAAGACTATTTCAACTGTAGCAGCTCATTCAAATGAGGTGTGTGTATCACTCCTGTCTGTAAATACTAAACACATGTATGATGTCTGTGTCTAACCGTGTTACCTGGGCGTGAGCTTCCTGCTGTCTGGTGAAGCTGTCAGCGGACAGGCGGAGTTTGGCAATCCGAGTGTCCCAGATGTCTTTGACCAGCGTGCGGATTTCATCTGCTTTTGGAATGTTGTCAGAAGCACTAAAAGAAAACAAAACACATTGTCAGTAAAGAGAAAAACAGGATGGAAGATACGTCTTTGAGTCTGTGACTCACTGGTTCAGTAACAGTTTGGTGAGTTCCATATAATAAGGACTGGGAGCAGGAGTGAAGGCCTCTTCTTTTCTCTCAAGGTCACGCATCTCCTCCAGTTTCTCTGTAACGTTGGAGAAAAGTAAATCAGGGTAATACATGTCTGTTAATCCACTTCACATTGACCTGCTATTCATTCATGTAGGCATTAAAAAGTCTCCAAACTGAAGAGACAAATCTGAGTCAAAAAAAGCATAATCAAATCTGTTTAAATATGTATCTGTAGGCACTTTGTTACAAGCTCAGAGACATTCAAATATTAATTCTTATGCATCTACAAATACTTAAAAATAATAAAGTTTTGAATGCAAAAATAAACATATTTTCAAGAGTTATTGTGCAAAATGTCACATCTCTGCAAAAATGTGCAGTCTGAAAAAAATGAGTGGAAAAGAAAAACCTCTTGGACCAAAATAAAAGGAATAAAACTTATAGGCTAGGGATGTCTTTGGGAAGTAGAAAGACAAAATAACAAAGAACAAAAATCCTTCTCACCCTTCAGCTGTCACAGTAAACATGTTAAACTTATCTGAAGTATGTGCACATACGATGTGCATCAAATTTATTCAAGTAAAAAGATGTGGGTGACATTTATTTTTAATTACCAATGTCCATCCAGTCCGGAGGGAGAATCCTACATTTCTGTCTCTGTTTCAGGTTTAAAGCGAGCCACACAGGAGCGTCAACCGGAAGTCCGGGGTTGAAGGGTCCCAAATCTCCCTGACAACAGAAACATTCAGTTCTCATTTAACTTCGTTCAAGTTTCAGTCTCTGGATTCTTTCGTGAGGATTTTGTGTGGAAAACACACCACGGATCGATGTCATGAACATTTCGTTATTTCTAAACTATTAGGCTGGCGAGAAGAAACGATTCTCACACTTACCCCGATTAAATAAATCTTATCCAGGCTGAAATTCGGTATTATTTTCACAAACTCTTTCTCTGCGAGGAACTCAACTTCGGACGGATCCATAACTGTCACTGTTGTTTTCTGAACCTTTCCAGAGATAAATACACGCGCCGCGCGCCGTGTTCCCGCGCTGGAAACCGAACGAACCAGGAAAACAAGGAACAGCCACTGACGTCACTAACAGGAAGTACAAGTACGTGACTGCCGTGGGCTCCTCTATGGCCACATATTTTATCAAGTTTAGATGCTCTTCCTTCCATTTTGTGTACCTAAATAATTCCAGAATTATATTATCAATTTTATTCTTTAAGACTGCAGACTTTGTAGGGCAATTATATTGATTAAATCATTTTTTAAAGTTAATTTATTCCCGAACATCCGGAAGGAACTGGCAGGTATCCGCCACTAGGCGGCGGCGCTGAGCTGCACTGCGAAACTTTACTACCATAATAAAATCCACGAACTTCCCACATGTAGTTTTTACTATGGTTTTTAATAGGATATTAGAATTCTACTATACAAAATTCCTCCAAACCCACGTTAGAAAAGAACGTAATACTAGAAGCACATCTTAATTCTGACATTTAAGATTGAGTTTATTCTAATGTTTATAAGTTTAAAGACACTAGGCAATATTTTCTTTTCCATTTTTATTTCATATTTTTTGACAAAGTCATTCTTAGAAATTTTGTCTTACAAATTGACATATAAAACACCTGTCGTATTGGTTTGCATTCTATCTGTTAGCTGTAACACGTGACCCCAACACACGGTTCTGATGCAATGACAAATGCATGATTGATGACTCCCTTTAACAAATTAAACAGATCTGAATCAATAATCCTCTTAACATGTCAAACCTTCAGAATGACAGACAATGAAGTTAATTTACAGAAGACAAAATGCTGGACTTTGAACTTTGAGACACCAGTTTTATTTTACAATCAGTTTGTAAAGATTGTTAAAAAATAAATAAAAATGTCCTGTTTAACAACACAGCTGTTTATTAGCTCTGATCACTTCTATCCACAACTCTATAGGTTGAAAATTAATTTGATTTTCTAAACGCTCCTAAAAATATGATTTATTGATTATTACATACTAATAGCCTGTTATTCAAGTATCCAAGCTGAAGTAAAATCCCCTGTTTCTGTGGCCTGACGGTTAAAACATTTCAACAAATCAGTCACCTTATGAATGAAAAGTGAATCTGTATGCGATAAAGACCAGTTCTACAATCCGAACCATGACAATAAGGGCAGAAATGATCAAAGAAATGTCAATTTTTGTGGGAATATTACATTTTCAGCATCATTAAAGTATCTAAAATTTGGAGATTTAAAGAAAAGAACATGTATGTGCTTGTGTTTGATATCAGTATGTAACAGAAGGCAACATTTCTGTGGCTTCAGACTTCAGTTAAACATCTTTTGTTTTTGGCCTTAAAACTAGCAAACAAATCAACAAAAAGCATATTTCTATTTGATTAGTTTAAATCTCTGAAGTACAATCATTACCTACATTTCAATGGTTTAGAACTTGATCTCTTTATGGCTACTAAATAATAAATTTGAGGGAAATATATGGAACAGATACTAAAGAACATCCTGGAATAAACGTGGAAAAACAAAAACATACTGGTTTCATTACATTAGGGTCACCTTGTGAAGGTGGACACAGGCTAACAGTGTAGCGCCTGAATTCAGGAGGGTTTAATAAGAATCCCATCTCTGTCCAGCGATCAAAGACTGGGAGCTGCTTGGTGAGCAGCCGCATCATGCACGTTAAAACGGTAGCAACGCTCGTTTGCATGACTTGCTCTGAAGATGTCGAGTCCTAACAAAGATCCAGGACAGACTTGTTAATGACGGGGTTGGTCCAGTCATTTCTTAAATCATCCAAGTGATTGTCAAAATCAATCAAATTCTCATAGGACCTGCCCACCAGCAGAGCTGATGTGATCTTCTGTGCTTCGCTCCAATCCTCAAACGAATCCCTGCAGAAAAACAGAACACCAAACAAAAAGGTCATCTGAGTCCTCACGTCTGCATGTACTATGTATCGTCTAGTTAATAAAACATGGAGTTTGTATGACATGAGCATGAGGACACTTACGCTGTTACTTCTCGGTTTTTCCATTTGTTTTCGTGATGATCATAGACGACCACGATGGGCTCGAAACAGCTCAATGTTAATCTGCTGTTGTCCACCTGAAGAATCACAACAGAAAATAACACTGTGACCTCAGTAATCAGAGATCTGGATGTTTTCAGCAGTTCTTTGTATAATGTCTAGAAACATTTCCAATATACCAACAATTCTGCTTGTGTTACACCCCTGCACACATTTCTACAACATCCCAGGCAGCCACAGGCATCTTTATAATTTATATTTTTTTTTTCTGTAAATCCCAACAGGAGTGATGAATCAGACCCTTAAAACCCCATTGAGCTCTTTATATATTTCACTATCACTATTTATCCCATTTCTAGAAACAATTTTACATGACAATATTAAGACAAGTCAAAAATATTTTTATTACCATAACAATTGCTGCATCACTAAAGTTTTCAGAAATCCTAGCAGCCACTTTTTCTGCGACTTGGTTGGGTCTACAGGCAAAAACAGAAAAATCAATAAAACATTGGAAAGATTACGGAAAGATTTTACAAAGTGGGACAATCCGTTTGGTTCCCTGTACCTTGAATCCTTCGTCCGCTCATTGGCCTGATAATATCCAGCAATTATATAATTATTTTCTTTACACCATGTGTCGATCTTGGACAGTGGCAGAGGTCACGAAGCCAACAAGTAAAAACAGAGAGACAGCCAAGGTCAGATAAAGTTCATTTATCATATCTTCAAAAACTAAACTCTTCAGGAAATATAAAGCAGGTTTTTCTTTAAAAATAAATAAACTTTGTGAGGAAACAACTCATTGATCAAATGGTTATGAAGGGTGACCAGTAGAGTTTATTTGTGCAAAAAAGAAAGAAAGTAAGTAATAAATAATGAAAATCCAAGTTTTCTGACAGCAATGCTTTGTCACTTTAAAATTATTTGAGCTAATCTAAGCTAGGTTGTCTGAACTTTTCAAACAAGTTTAAGTTTATTTGTTTATAAAGTGCCGGTTCATGACAAAGTCATTTCAAGGCACTTTACAGAAAAAAACAATAAATGTAAAGTTCAAACATCTATTATTTAAAAATATATGCAATATTTAAAAAATAATTTAAACAAAGGTCTGTCAAATTATGATAGAAACAGGTTAAACTTTACATTTCTTTTATGGCAAAGTAGTAACATGTATTTTTTTAGTTTCAAGGGGAAACAAAACCCTCTTGACAAAGTTAACAATAAATTTTTCTCCAACGACGCTTCATCAGCCTTGTAATTATAGGTTCATAAACAGTTTTTGGCAGCTTTTGGAAAACTAAATAAACTATAAATGAATAAAAACTAAAGGATATAAATGGAAAATAACTGGATCGATGAATAATTGAATCATTGCAAATGATCAGTTCTTCAGCTGCAGACCATCATTCAGTTTCTAATTCAGCCATTTTTAAAACCATTCATAATAAACATACAGATTGGTTTCCATGTCTAATTCTTTTAAGACTAATTTTAGAACATTTCACTCTGTAAAATCCATGACATGAACTACAAGCGAGAGGAATGTGAGACGAGGACTGATCATTTACAAACACCTGTCAGAGTAACTCACAGATGTCTACTGAGATCTCGCAAGTTTTGAAGAGATAAACAAATATAACATTAAAAATTTCTTGATGAGACTCACCAGTGTCAGAGCTACTTCTAGCATTGGTGCCAGAGCAAGAACACCGTGGAAAAGAGGCACGCAATCCACGCACAGAACTGGACCAGTGTGGCTGTCTTTCTTCCTCTCCTTGGGTTTTTCTGCTATCAGCAGCCCGTTAACGGCACAGTGCGGATATTTGGCAGCATGTAAAAGCATTTTACAATAAGCCTGACTAGTCAACTGGATAGGCATGTTTTGGGGTAAATTTGGTGGAGTGACAGTGCGTGTCAAAGTAGCAGAGTGGCTCGTTGCACGACAAAAAGGAGACTACTGCTGCCGTTAGCTATCGTTACTTCTCATGCCCAAAAAAAGTAAAAATCTACCTCTACAGTGTCCTTTCTGTGAGAATATGAGGTATGAACTAAGTCATTTAAAAACTACATGTAATCTTTAAAGTCCTTAACAATTACAACAACCGTTTTCGTTAAAGAAACAACTCGTGTTTAAAACGAAGAGCTAATCTAACGTCCACCTTTCAATCGTCTCTTTACCGCACCGGAATTATCGTGAATTGGTTCCGCGTAGACTTTACGTCTTTTTTTACGTATTTTACTTTACGTATTTCCGTTCAGAGACCCCCACTTCCGTTCAGAGTGTCGGCGAACAGGAGAAAGGGAGACCTACCAGGTCGTATCTTTATACTCATAGCTATCGTTTATAATGTTGTAAAACTCGAAGAACATTTACTATTACAGCGTAGCTCCAGATTAAATCACATTCAATCACAAAATATTGCAGGAAGAAAAATACGCAGTTTCAAACGGTCACTGTAGCGGAGCTAACCGGCTAACTTCCCGGCTTAATCCCGTTAGCATTTATTAAATCTTATCAAATATTAAATCAGATTTTGTCGTGATTCTCCATAGGTTAATGTGACTTATTTTTCAGGGTTAGTAAATGGGATAATAGTGAAGTAATTCTTTATAAAATGATTTATTTTGTAAATACTTTAACCCGGGGCGCTGTGACCTTGTGTTTGTAGCTAATGCTAACATTAGCTCTACCACACTTTCCACAAAATATTTTATTTCTTTCATCCTTAGTTGTATAAATATATATCGCATGATTTGCGTTAGAATGGCGGGTATTTATACTGATAATATCTGAATAAATTGTGCTTCTGTTCCGATATCTAATTCCCGCTTCTGTTTATTTCTTTACATCTTTGCTTTATTGTTAAACGTTCTTATTCTGACTTTAAGATTCAACTATGTCAAAACGTATATTAATTTAGTTGTTAATGTTATTCACAGAATGCTTGCATCAAGAGCCCTCAGCCTTATTGGCAAACGTGCCATATCAACATCTGTCTGTGTACGTGGAGGACATGGTAAGACATAGACACATGAACAATTTTACAGATCAGTTAAAAATTTTATGAATGCACATATTGCAGATACTGTTGGTATTCTAAGTAATTAAATTAAGTCATAGACAAATCATTGGGGGTAAATATTTGGTGTTTTTTTCCATAAATGCTATACCTAATTTCAGTATTGAGCCCCAGACAAGTATCAAACTTCCCTTAAACCTTACAAAGGCTAAAATAGCTGTTTATGCCTCCCTCATAAAATACATTTAATTAATGTATTATTAAATATGTGAGCAAAATACATCAGTGGCAAATCTTAGCATCCTACCTTTTTTTTTAATTAAAACAGATTGTTTAGTAAATAATATGTTAAATATTTATTTAAAATTGGACTTTGGGAAACATTGCCTATTTTAAGTATCTTCCTGCTTCAACACACGTGGTCAACATGTATACATGTTGAGTTCTTGTAATTTTAATGAATTGGTGTATTATTTGTATTAAAAAAAAAAAACACTCAAACATGAAGTTGGAGTAAAACACATTCATTGAAGAGGGTTGTTTTGCTTTTTACAGATGGAATTGTAGATTGTCATAAGACAGACATGCTGCAGTTTGTTAGTCTTTACTTTAGTCTACTGGAGCTGAGCTCTAACTGTAGTTTACTGTGCAGGTACTGACCTACAGAAAACTGTAGGACATATTTAATCCAACTCTTTTTAATATTGTGCCAATTCACAAAAAAAAGTCATATGAAAGCACTAAACAAAAAAGCAGCAATTTCTCATCATCTCATCGGTCCAGATTCAATCCAGCTGTGGTGTAGTCAATTTTAGTGGATTATAAAATGGCAGTTAAAATTAAAAAATAAACTAGAAACCAGTTACATAAGCCTGATAACTGAAAGCTCTGACTCCCATTCTACTTCTGGAAACTCTAGGAACCACAATCCAATTAAGTGATTCTAAACTGTATAGAAACATACAAATACACAGTAACTTTAGTTATGGTATTTTTTAATTTATAAACTATGCAACATTTTGAAGTTGTATGAAAGTAAAATAGCCTTTCTTTTTATACATGACATTCCTCATCATGTATCAGTGTCAAGGTTGTGTCACTTGATCACTGAACGATCTTTGTTTTAAAGTCATACCCATGAAGGTTGCAGGAGGACAAACTGTGTAATGTTGTTCCTGACACACATTGTGGTGATAAAACCTTCTTCTTTCATGTGCAAACCATTTTTATTAATAAATGGAAGCACCCTGAAGCCTTGCACTACAGAAATGTCTTGCTGTTAGGGGTAAATGTGAAGGAGAATTCTTAGAAACTTTAAAAAGCTGCTGCAGAAAGAATCTGAATACCATGAATGCATCATGATTGTATAACAATATTTCAAGCAATGGTCTCAAACATTTCAGGTAAAACATTAACTTATTCATTCACTGAAGGGGTTATTGTGTGGAAATAACTTTCAAACTTCTGCAAGCCAAACAGAAGGAGTTAGTAGGCGTGTTTCTAAGTGGAGCTGTAGGATAACATTCCTTTAGCTGCTTTAATATGTGGGTGCACCAGTGGATTATAAGTAGAAAAGGAGGATACCTGTGAAACCCATCTGTTACTTTATGGGGAGTTTATAAGAACTCTGTCGACACAAAACATCCATAATCATGGGTTGGAATCAACAAAAAAAACTTGCCAGATGTTATATTTATGTGTCAACAGTAATCTGTTGAATGCAGAGTTCAAGTCTTAGGATCATGTTTTTGACTGTGTCCTCTCCTGCAGGTGTTGCTAAGGTGGAGGACTACACTCTCCCTGCCTACTTTGACCGGCGGGAGATCCCTCTCCCTGATGTCGCCTACGTGCAGAGTCTGACTGCAGAGCAGAAGTCCCTGAAGGAGAAAGAAAAGGGCTCCTGGGCTGCTCTCTCCAACGAGGAAAAGGTTGCATGTAAGACTCCATGTCACGGCACTGTGCTGTGGGACAGTCATGATAACGCTGGGATTAAAAGGACACCATGTGCTGTATCATCAGTTTAACAGACTTCATTAAGACTTGTGTTTCCTATGTTTAGTGTACCGCATCAGCTTCAAAGAGAGCTTCGCAGAGATGAACCAGGGTTCAGCAGAGTGGAAGACTGTAGTCGGGGGTGTTATGTTCTTCATTGGTTTCACTGGTCTGGTCATTCTTTGGCAGAGACATTATGGTAAGTTAGAACCTGTATGTATAAACAAACCTATAACTTAATTTTGTTTCAGTTTTATAACTGCCTGAGCTGCTAATCTTTTCTTTGCAGTGTATGGACCTGTCCCACACACTTTTGACAAGGAATACAAGGAGAAGGAGCTGCAGCGAATGCTGGACATGAGAATCAACCCAATTCAGGGGTTCTCAGCCAAGTGGGACTACGAGAATAAGCAGTGGAAAAAGTAACAAGACCAGAGAACCAGAACACATACTTGACAAAGGCAGACCCATCTCAAAGATACAAAAATACATATATTTCTGAGTTTTGTTTGTTCAGGCCGCTGCAATCTGTGCGTTTTGGAAGACCCCTTCCTCCTAAGGTCCATGTGTAAAGAATAAAAATTGTTAAACCAAATAAACAACTCCTGTCATTCACTTTTATACCTGAATGTTTATTGTTTCAGATGAGAATCCAGGAAAGATGAAAGACTTTAAACGACCTTACAGGGTTATTTTAGGTTAATTTGCTTACATGGAACTGGAGAAGGTGTGTTCACTGACAGTCGTAACAACAGGACTTGCTTTGGCAAAACTTAAAACATTGTTGATTTTGAGGTTTTTAGTGTTGTGTGTTAATGTCTTAAGCTTTCATTAGCTTTTACAGTTGGACTTGTGGAATGTTAAACCTTTATCTAAACACATTTATCGGTTAATCATTAATTAGCTAGATCTTTGAGAAATCGCAGTAAAAGTCTGGCTTTTAGCACGTTTATCATAATTTAAGGAAACTAATATTTCTGGATGAAATTAGAATATTATTTCCAATGAAAAAACTACAATATGATGTGAATATGGAGCATTTCGGGCTTATACTTGACAATAAGGGTCATTTTTGAGAGGAATGTACCGTGGCGTGATGTCACCGGATAAACGGTTGCTTCACTTTAAAACAATCCGGAACACCAAGAACCAAAACGGAACTGTTGTTGGAGCCGAAATGAGGTCGGTGCTGAAATAAATGCAGCTGTATGGTACAAAAAGTGAATCTAACAATGTTGTTGAAATAATGCAAATTTAACGACAGTCAGTTGCTTTACAATATACAGTTAGCTCACTGTGTCCTGCGTCGCGGTGCGTTTCGGAGACAAACTCCATGTTAGCGTTTCACAGCGTTTAGCTAGCTCACCTTTAACTGGTCCTGAGTCATCATGGGAAATGGGATGAATAAGGTCAGTTTTTGGTTTTACGTTCTGTTTGTGGTTAAAATTTCTGTAACTGGGAATCGCTTTTATTCTTATTCAGTGTCACACGGAAGAAACATCAGACTGAACATGTTGTTTATTCAGTTATTTGTCTCTTTCATGCAATCTGAAGTTGATTTCAGGTATTAATGATCCACAACTGATTCTAGTTCAGTTTATCAATATCTGCAACTTTAAAAAGAGAGTTACAGTTCTGAAACATGTGATTTTACCACTTGTTTGCATGCACTAGTATAATTGTGTAATATTTGGATTAACTGACTGAAAATCTCCAAAAATTGCATTTAAATCCAGTATCTGGGAATCTAATTGATTGCTGAGTATATTTGATGTGTCAAGAGTAAATAAGTGTTAAATAAAGTCTTTTTACAAATCAGGATGTGTTTTTAGAACTTTAGTCAGCTGTATTTTCATGTAGCAGTTCTTTTCTGGTCCCTGTTCTGATAATCACACATCACTGATTCAGGCCTTGTATGGCTGCAGGAGACTTTTGCTTAGTTATTAAGCCTTAAATCCAACTTGGCGTGACTCAGAACCATTTGCTCATCTGCTTGTCAGTGAACTCGCTCGACTTTTAATACAAAATGTCTGTGGATTTCGCTTCACAGGTTGTTGATGGGCTCTACCTTGGAAACATAAGAGGTAAGACCAACATGTTATAAACTGACCAGATTCTTTAAATTTAGTATAAATGTTATTTAAGAGTCAGGTTAGACATTATATAACAGCTGTATGATCCCCATTACTCACTGTAGAACTTTGGATTATGTAAAAAATGTTTCATTTTCTATATATTTTGGCATTTTTATGAAACACATCTATTGAATCCATTATATATAATAACAGGGTCATATGCTAATGCAGCAAAGTGTTCTAAAAAGAACAACAATTATAATAGAGTGCATTAGTTTTGTATTTTTATTAGTTATTATATTGTAACTTGTATCTCTGAATTGTTTGCAGTGTTTATATCACATAGTTGGAAGTTGAGTGTAAAGTTTATATTTCTTTTGACAATTTAGAAATCAAATTAAAAAAGATTGAAATTGTTAAATCACAGGATAATACACAGTAAGCGAGTGTTGCTTTTACACCTGAGAAGGTATTTCTAAATGTTTTCTCCTGTAGATCCGACACACATTCCCTCCCCAGTTAATGTGCCGTTCACAGCATTCTAACTTTAGTTCATTCCACATGGCGGCAGAAGTATTGCAGCTAAAATTAGTCTAAGTGAGAGGAGCAAGTGATCTCAGAGCTAACTAAAACAAACGTGATGCAAGGCAAGGCAGTACATGTACATTACAGTTGAGCCCCCCGTTTCCCCCTAACACAACATGATCTAAAGAAGGTTGCTTGGTGTCTTAAATATCACTTAGTTTGTCCCACACATCAACATGAATTTATTTGTGTAGATACTTTTTTAAATTAGCAGAGTGCATAACTTTGACTTTAGTGAGATGTGCTGTTTTCTTTTCTCCTTCCAGATGCAGAAAACAGAGAGAGTTTATCTAAAAATGGCATCACTCACATCCTATCTGTGTACAACAATGCTAAGCCAGTGTTTGAGGTTGGTTTGACAAGTGAGGCTGATTGATGTATATTTATCTTGTTGTTGTTTTGTGATGTGCTTTTAATGGACCAAACATGAAGAAGAAGATCTCAGGCGTAAAGCAGAAGGAGGATCATTTAGATGGAAGTCTGGATAGATCCAAGACATGAACATGTTCTTCAACAGGTTCAGTTTAGAAAGCCAGAGTAATGGATCTTGTTTCTGATGCTGTTCTATCATCTTCAACAACATCAGCTGGTGTCCCCATTGTCTCCACCTCCCACCTGTCTGTATCTAGCTGTCAGGTGAAGAAGCAGCTGGAGAGACTGTACAGGAACAAGGCAGCTGGTCCAGATGGGGTTAGACACAGAGTCCTAAAGGCTTGTGCAGATCAGCTATGTGGGATTCTACAGCGCATCTTTAACCTCAGCCTCATCCAGGAGAAGATACCAGTTCTATGGAAATATCCTGTCTTGTTCCAGAACCAAAGACATCTCATCCATTATCCCCAAATGACTACAGGCCTGTTCCCCTAACATCCCACATCATGAAAGTCTTGGAGAGACTCATATTGGTTTACCTAAATAAGCAAACAAGCACGTTTCAAGACCCTCAAGACCCAGTTTGCTTATTGTTGTGGGGTTGGAATGGAAGACGCCATCATACACCTGCTTCAGCAAACATTCCAGAAGACACAGGTGGAGGCCTCCACAATCACCTGGATCAAGGACTACCTGACAAACAGAGGGGGACCTATTATTATGTTCGAATTTGAATTTGCTACCTGCAGATTTTTTTACCTGGATACGTTAGTGAGATTATGCCTCTTTAATAATGTAATACTTCCTTTCAGCCAGCAGGGGGCGGTGGTGAGTTATGACAGTAATGTTTGGAGGGTTTTGGAAAGTGAAAGTCTGTGTTTGGAGACAGCAGCTAAAAATACAGAAACTTTGTACCAGACAATCATTCAAATTTTAGCACCAAATTATTTTGGTTGTCAGACACACAAAACTTCAAGTTCATAATAATTAATCCAGTTCAACTTTATAATAAACACAAAGAGAATAATGAAACCCATAGTACAGGAAAATGAAATCATAATATTCATATCCTGGTATCTTTATTAATCACATTCACTCTTACATGAGATACAGTCTTGAGTTCTCTTGCAATAATTCAGTGTTTTATTCTTGTTTTCCAGGACATGAAGTATCTTTGTATTCATGCAGCTGATGCCTCCAGTCAGAACCTGTGAGTACACACATATAAGTCTATGACATAAGTCTTCATATGTAGATTAATAACTTTTTTTAAATTCCATAATTTTTAAGAAATACATGCATCCAAGGGAACATCAAATAAATTCTGCATCATAAAATAATAAAAGAACTCGTCTGATTTGTTACTACATCTTAAAAGTCTCCTTTTTTGTGTGTTAGGGTTTAAAAAGTTAAGCTAAAGTGCAGTTAAAAAAATACAAAAAAAGTATACATTTACATGATTAAATAGAGTTTAAAACCACTTTCAGCAGCAATAATCTAATAGTTTTCAGTCTCACATTGCATCTTCGTCCATTTTGCCTTCCAGTATTTGCTAAAGTTGAATTATACTCAGTTCTTTAAAGTTTCCACTGCAGCCTGGGATGCATGACCCAGGTTCACACTGAGCTGCTGCCTGTTGAGGAAACCCAATGAGCTGAACTCTGCACAGAAACGCTCCAGCTGGGAATCAAACCCAGGACCTTCTTGCTGGAAAGCAACAGTTTTAACCACATTGGGCCACCGTGAAGCCCCATGATCAACTCAGTGATGTAAAACAAACTCATCACCCCCTTCACCTGTTTGACAGTTCAGTGGAAGTTTTCAGGTTAATGTCATTTCTGTTTTACCTTAGTTTTTTTTTGGGGGGGGTTCATGTTTGTTAAAAGGACCTTGTTTGAGAAGTCTTGTAGTTTTTTCTGATGCTTATTTTACATGTTAGATCAGCTCTGAGACACGTCCTTGAAAAGCAGTTGGAACCTCCATGAAACCAAAACCCTCCAGTTACATGACTGGAAGAGTCAGAAAGTCCATCCAAGTCCAAAATACAAAAAATCTTGCCAAACAATTTACATCATGATTAAATAATTGTTAAAATTGATGGTTTTGAGCTTTGTATTAAAATCAAAGCCGTATCTTTGTCCTGAACCCAAACTGGGATATAATAAACTGCAGATTCAGATTTTTATATTTGTTTTTTGAAATTGAGAAATGTGTTTAAAGTATCGTTGTTCGACATGAGGCAGTCGGAGTGTTGAAAGAGGTTCAAGCTTTACCTCCACCCTCGCAGCTCACGCTAATACAACACATTAGTCATAGCTGTAATGGTTGTTTCTGTGCACGCTCTCTGACCCTCATACAGCACCATTTGCTTTAAGTCTGAAACACTTTGTACAAACTGAGGAAAAGCCCAGAAGCATCCGTTATGAGCTGCAGTTTGAGCATGATTGATCAGTCCTATGTGTTGGGGTCAATATGCTGATTGATCGGGAGACGGATTAGGTTGAAGGTTTGATTCCAGGGATGGAAACGTTTCTGATTCTTCATACTGTTCCTGTAAAACAGGGTGGTGAAATGATGTAAATCTATCAGGGAGAAAGAAATCTGAGTGTGACTGAGACTTGTCTCTGCGTGAAATTGATTAATGGGAGTTTAACTTTGGTGGTTGGTTGGGTGTTGATGATTGGGTAGAGGTGGGGGTGGAGGGGTGTCTGACCTCCACTGTCGCAATCAGCCGTCCTTCCCTCAGGCAGCAGAGGAAGGAAACCTCCCAGTGACATCTGGCTGTTCGCTTCGACCACCCAGAGCTTTAATAAACCCCCTCTGTCACAATCACTGGTCTGACCCAGGAGAGGGTGAGGCCAACTGCCGTCCCACAACGCTAACCATCATCCAGGGGCCCCTATGGTCAGATCTGATGGCTCTCACTGGGGGTTTTTGTCTTTAAGATAACAGTTCTTGTTTGAAGCTGAATTAATACAGCAAACTCGAGTCTGTGGTTTGGTGTTTAACATTTGATCAGGTGTAAAACACATTTACAATCACAACAGACTTCAGGATCTTTGTTAGATACCAAACAACCATTTAGTCCCTTCCAGTCACACCTGGAGTCGAAATGTTTCATTGCAGTTTCCGTTAATATTTTATTTAGTCTGGTTGTTGTGCAGATGTGTTGCTTCTTTTTGTTGTTTTTTGTGTGTGTTCACATGAAAGACTGTTAGAGGTTTAAAACAAACTAATCACTGACCATGAAGGTGTAAAATCATTTGCATCAGCGTTTCCAAAATGAGATTTGCATGTGTGCAAGATGCCAACATGTCCAAAACCACTGCAAATTCATTATGGCACCTTATTTTTCCTCTTTTGTAAAAAAAAAATGCTTAGAAACGCCAAAAGCATCACTCAGTATCCCTCCGATTCACACAAGCTCACTTCGCCTTTTCGCAGCAGCTAAGCTGCATTTTTTTTTCAGCATTTTTTTTTTTTTTTTTTGTTTTTTGCTCTTCATATGTACTTCATAAACCTCAAACATCTCTGCAACACGTTAAAGTTCTAAATATCAAACATGTCTGCCGGAAAACTTTGAGCAAGGGAGGCAGAAGAAAGTGCTGAGGAGACGGTTTGAAGAGGAGTTTGGATCACAGGAAGGAGGACAACAGAAAAGTGACTGTCAGATCTATTTTAACTGCAGTCTGTTACTCCGTCTGATGTTGAGTAACCAGCATCTGCTCCTGAAGAGACTGTTATCAGCCATGCGCTTCATCATAACACACACACATTGTAGAAATCAGCGTTTACTGAATACATAAGATGGGTTGGATTATTAAGTTCACTGTTACATTCTTTTAAAAAGACATCTTTGGATGATTTCTGTGCACAAACAATAATATTTTACTTGTTTTCATCGTGTTGACAGAAAACAGTTGTTTTTCCCCTGATTTTTAGGTGAAAATAATATTGTATAGAATATATTTCAAGTGTAAACTCGTGCCATTTTGCAGATAGAGTGGAAAC
This sequence comes from Pachypanchax playfairii, assembly GCA_006937955.1. Taxonomy (NCBI): domain Eukaryota; kingdom Metazoa; phylum Chordata; class Actinopteri; order Cyprinodontiformes; family Aplocheilidae; genus Pachypanchax; species Pachypanchax playfairii. The sequence goes on from SSNP01000035.1 coordinate 2,334,869, forward strand.
AAGGCTGGTTACTTCCCTTGTCTGTTCTTACTGTCTGTATGATGGTCTACCACAGACTCTCTGTTTGAGCAGACCCAACAATTTTCTCACATGATGACCTGGACGAGTTGAAAGAGAAAAATCTCTACTCAAGCAATTTCTTAAAAATATATTAAAACCACCTCACCATGCCGGAACCATTCGAAAGAAACCTGCAGTTTCGAACTGTCTAAATCAGCCAAATATCACAATTTCAAAAACATATTTCGGGCCTCGACACCTTTTTCACTTCAAGGTGTCTTTTTCTCACATCCTATAAAATTTAACCTTTTTAGGGGATTTACAATCTACTGCACTAAAAATAAGAAGCTGCAGTTTTTGAGTTGACTAACAACTCTGGCTGTTTTTCTTGATTTTAGACGTTTGTTCCTGTTTATTGGTGTAAGAACAGGGTCGACGGCTCTTTTTTAAGCTAAATTGCTTAAAGCATTCAAAGGGCCACAAACGTATAACTAATCACATATACGTACACAACATCACTGAAAGTAAAATTAGATGGTAGAGCAACGTGAGTCAGTTCCAGAGTGAAATATTGCAGTTAGAAATGATGACTGATGGCTCATTTAGTATGTGCAGTCACAGCTGGGAGGAGTTACGCAGCCTAATAGAAAGCAGCAGAAATGAGTTTGAGTCTTTCTGTTGAGATTCGTCATGACTAAACACACTCATCTGCTTGATGAATATAAATGTCTGGATTTACACATTATTCGTCTGTGTTTACTAGTTTCAGGGTTCATTACGACACATATTGATATCGGTGATTTATTTTCAGTCTGTTTTTGTTTGACGACATTTACTGCTCCTTTCCACCGGATGCGTAACGTCAGTGAAGCATAATACGCGGCTGATGATTCCAGCGGGAATCAGACGCGTCTCAGAAGCGTAGTGTTGCGGCCTTTAAGCAACAGTTCTATTTTTTTATGCACTACGCCTCTAAAACGCATCAAGTTCAGCAGTTTAGTTTGGATCAGACAGGAAATCAGGCGTTCATGAAAAGTTAAGTAGTCGGAAGTTTCAAATTAAAAGGACACGAAAATAAACAGTATCTGTGATGGGTTTGAAGTCTGTAGGTGGTGTGAAATTAAACCAGATATCTTCTGGATACATGTTGTTGTCTTTCTCCCTGCTTGTTGTTGTGTGTATTGAAATCACGTGGGATTTAGCAATTTTCATGTGATTTTGTGATCTCTCGGGACCAGCTGTATGGATTGCTTTTGCGAGGTTTACACATGTAAGATGCTCCCGGCGGGGAGGGACAGGCAGCTGATTTTGCAAGCAAAATGCGCCACATCGATTACACATCCGGTGGAAAGGAGGAGTTAGAAGTTAGGTGGAAATAAACCAGAGGCCACGTCTGGCCCTCGAGCCACAGTTTGCACACGTACGTGTCAGACTTTGAACATTTCTTCTTGTTTAATTCCAGATTACAACATTTCAGAGAGTGTATCAGCTTCATCCATGAATGTCGTCTCAACGGTGGGGCTTGTTTGGTTCATTGGTAGGTTTTAGAACTCTGAACATCTCATTTTTGGGAAGTCGAAGGTCATATTCACTGTCTGTTTAGCTGTTCTTTAAAACATGAACCATGACATAAATCAGTTTTTAAAGTGTGTGCTGTTGTAGCCTGGCAGGTGTGTCCCGCAGCACGACCATGGTGGTGGCCTATCTGATGACGGTCACCCACTACAGCTGGGAGGAGTGTCTGTCTGCAGTCAAGGCTGTTCGCTCATTTGTCGGCCCAAATTATGGCTTCCAACAGCAGCTGCAGGAGTACCAGAATACACAAGTCTCAGAGGTAACAAACAAAAACTCCCCTTTTTTGTTAGAATGTTGCAAATAAAAGTCGAAAAATGATTCAAAGTTTTAAAGCTTTTGTCTTTTTAGATTTATTAAAACTAGGTAAATACGTTCTGCTGAGCACCGTGTTCAGACACTAACAGGATGTGACAGATACGACCACCACAGTGCACATGCAGTCTGTGGTTAAGCTGTCAACTGTTAATCGCATTTCATGCATCCATTTTGCAATGTCAAAAAAAAATCTGACTATTTGTTTTGTCTACATAGCCATTAAGCAGCTGTGGTTTGTTTTACAGTAATTCATAGAATTTCAACTGTCAATTACTGTCTCAGCTACAAGTTTGTCAAAGAAGTTCAACGTTATATAACATATAATTGTTACTGAACAGAGTCATTTGCCTCAATTATTTGTTGTTATTTTGTTTGTGCCAATAATTTTACAAATTTGTAATGTTTGTTAAAAAATGTCCCAGATTAATATGTCAGATTCACTTGTATATACCAGTTTGAGTCATTTTTAAACAAAAACATCTTCTTCACTGTATCTTGTTATTGAATCTAACAAGGTGCGTGCAGCAGTTTGTTCTCTGCTTTTACTGTTTTGCATAATTTTAGTTTGTCAAGGCTCTTAGTGTGTGTTTGTGTGCGTGTGACTCCATGACAAAGTGTCAGGGAAGGGGAACTGCAGGGGGTTTGCATGGATTGCATTAGCTTGGGTTCTGCTCATCACGTGTTAAGTCTTACTGTCAGCATCTTGCAACATAACATGACTGAAAAAAAAACAGCTCACTGTTTGTAGGTGTTGCACTGATTTCGAGGATTCTATGAGGAAATGTGTTTTCTGTATTTGTGATTTTCCCACGTGTCAGATAGAAAGTGAAGAATCGAATCTTATGTCTTATACAGATTTAACGAACCCTGCAGAGGCAGAAGAACAAACGCTGTGCAGGTGCAACTGTTCTTTTAAGACTTTAGTGACATTTTTCGCGGACATTCTGTAAATATCCCAAACTCCAGTCTCACAGCTGAAGATTAATGAGTTAACTTTAGCTTCAGTTTCTCCGGTGCAGCTATCAGTAACCAAACAGTTAAAACTAGCTCACTTTAATTAAGAGTTTATAACAGGAGATCTTATTAGTGTATTTAAATATAACAGGTTCCTGTTTGTTCTTAAGCTGATGGACAAAGTGAGTTCAGAAGGCCTCACGTGGAAGCGGGTTTAAACTGTCTTCATCTGTAGACTTTTATTTTGGTTTCTGTCAGGATCCATATTCTTTTCTCCACAACAACAATGATACTGAGTGCAGAATTTACTATCAGTACTGATGTTCATCGTTTCAAGCAGCTGCACGGACATTATGAATCAGTCCAGAGCTCTAAAGCTTTTAGTATGACTGCAAAGATACTAATTTTAGGAAGATTACTTTCACAATGACTTCCACTTTGTTTTATTTTGTAAAGTATGAGAGATTGCTCAAATTAGAAGGATACTTCCATTAGACTACTGTAATGAAATATACATTATTTACTGTAAATGAATAATTACAACTGAACAACTGTGCAAAAGTTATGAGTCATCGTGTTTCTGTTTGTTTCCAATGTGACAATCAGATATGAGAGCTGCAGAGAATACGACTAAAAAAAAAAAAAGAAACACCTTCAGACTGATGATCTAGACCTTAAAATGTAAGAAAGTCTGGTTGTTTCGATGAACGTGAGAAAGAAATCAGAGATGTTTCAGCTTTTACAGCTTTACAGTGTCACAAAAATGTTTTTCCTGTTAACTTCTCCATTTTTCTTTTACTTTTAATATTCAGCTTGACTTTAAAGATCTTTGAATCTTTTTACTCGAAAACTGAATCCCAACAAAACAAGGTGACTGTGTCCAAACAGCTAAATATCAGCATACCGGAGGCTCTAACACAATCGAAAATGTAAAAGGATTTTATTCTAACAAAATTATAATTAAATTCATGAATAAAGTCTTTTAGATTTGACTTTGAACTGAATATGTTCAGGGAAAAGTTCTGGAAACTGCATGAAAACAACTCAGAGGTAAAAACGAACAAAATAATCGAATGAAAAAGAAAATGACTGTTTAATTTTTGTTACTTTTTTTGGAATAAATGTTCAGATTACTAGTTATTACAGTGTACAGTAGAGAAAACGTTTCTGGTTTGATGTTCATCAGTATTTGTGGATGTCTCTTGTCTCTCCAGTATCGAGCCTGGTTACAGTCCACTTTCCGTCCCAGTCCGTTCAATGACCAGGAGCAGGTGGGGGCTCTGCTGCACCAGTACACGGAGCAACAGGAGAGCCAGAGGAGAGGATCTGACCACAGCTGGATGAACCGGGGGTCGGGCGCTGAACGTCCTGAAGGCAGCAGCTGATTCTATCTTCTGTCTGAATCAACCCTCAGCCGTGTCCAGCGTTCAGGCTTGAGGACGGATCTTTAAAAATAGAATAATATATTTGCACACTTTAAAAACCGAGTGTCTTTTGTTTTATCATTCTTTGTACCTAATTTGCCACTAACACAAAAATAATTCAATTAGAATTGTTCTAAAGTTTGTGTTATCAGTCTGTCACTAATTGAGAACCACATCGGGGTTCTGATGCTCACAGACGCCTTACGATAAACACCGCAGCACTTTATCAGTTCCAGGCAGCTTGTTTGTTTCTCATTTGATGGACTCTTTACAGCTCTGTAGCCTTAAACACCCAGTTGAATAATCCCAACACCATAGATCCAAATTGTGTCCACTGTGGAACTGATATCAACTTTTTGTAAAGTAACAGTTATTTAGAGAAAAAACAAACTGTCTGAAACGTCTTTGCTGAGTAAAACCATGTGACATTTTTCATGTCATCTGCCTCCAAAGAGCCAAAGATACTGATCAGTTATTTAAACCAGAGCAGATTAAACAGTATAAACACAGACTACAGCCACATTATAGAAAGTCTGTTGTGCCCAAATGCAGGTCTTCCAAATGTTAAAGCTGTAATTTATCTTTCTAATGTAACAGCTGGCTTTTATGTACAAATTTTAAGTTCACGTGTGACTCAATGGTGTTTATTTATGGTGATTTTTGTATTTTATATGGAAATGAATTTACTGACAAAAATGATGCAATCACTAATAAATCAGCATCAACCTCCATGTTCGTGTGAAACTCAGTCCCAGAACCAGATCAGTGACTGTTTGTTTTTGTGTAACAGTAGATAGTTGAACTTGTTTCTAACACATTTTACAGTAATATTCACAGAGTTGTTCTCCAGTTTTTGTCACAGTCATTGACTGAGAAAGAGTGTGTCCAAACTTTTGGCAGGTATTACAAGTGGTGATGTGTTCTTACAGGTGGGCACGTTGAGGCATGATGTTTCCTGACAGCCCGCATGAAGCAGCTGGAACACATGCACAACATACTTTAACACCTACAGAGTTACTGAACCAAAAGTTAAACAGTTAAGATTTTTTTTTAAATCCGACATTAACAGCTATTTGAATTTACATTATTATGATAACATCAACCAGTTGGATATAAACATACTTATAAAGAATAATCCGATATCAGATCATGAACTGTCTCAGCTTTATTTCCCAAATTACTGATCAGTGTGATGGACTTTCTGAGTCTTTAATAAACGTTGATAATTTGATAGAAATATCAGTACTAATGATTCTCTGTCCACTTCTAATAAAAATCCGAAGACCTGTTATTTCTAAAGAAATGGCCTGTTCACGCGCCGCAGTAAACACCGCCGCTTTTTGAGGTTTCACATCAGGTTTGAGTGGGCTGACAGAGACGCGCTGTATCTCCGTGTTTAGGCAGAAATCCCCCACAGCACACAGTAACTTGTGACTTTTACGGGTTTAATCAAGGCTCCACGTCCACGTCGCTTTGAGCGTGGGCAGCCGCTTTACAACCATCACTTGTGTCAGGCCATTTCTTGTAAATACCCGCAGTTCGGAGAACAACTCTTCCTGAATGGGACGGAATAAGCGCTCTGATTGGTTGGACAGATGCAGCGTTTTAAAGGTCCCGCCCCTCTGTCCCGCACCCCCCGGTTCATTCATCCACGGAACACAAACTTTATATGTGCGCGCGACTGCGATCAATTTAATCCACCAGTGAGCCGTCAGTCAACATCAGACCCAGGAGCTCATCTGTCTGTCACACTGTGAGTGATCTTACTTTGGATTTCCTGACGCAACGCGGTCAGATGGAAGTTTATTTAAGACGAATATTTCCGAAGTGTAACTTTGATAAACTAACTTCAGTTTTATTCTCTTTACGTAGGAACAAGTGGAGGATCGATAGAAAAATCTTTAGAGTCAAGATGTCCAACTCAGGAGGTCGGAGACTGAAGCAGTGGCTGATGGAGCAGATCCAAAGCGGGCAGTATTCTGGACTGCAGTGGGAGGATGAAAGCCGCACCATGTTCCGAATTCCGTGGAAACATGCAGGGAAACAGGATTATAACCAAGAAGTTGACGCATCCATCTTCAAGGTTTGAAAGGGTTTTTTCTTCTGAGTTCCTTGGAAATAAACAGGCTCTGGTTTATTCAGGGGGATTTTTATTTTTTGCTGAGTAAAACCACAACTTGGCTATAAATCTTGTTGAATCTTAGCATCACTTTTGCTCTCTCTGTTTTCCTGTTTTCTCACCAAATAAAAAATCATCAATTAGAATATAAAACAATTTAACAATGAAAACTAATTTTGTTGTCTTTGTTCTATTTTTGTCTTTTCTGTTTGACCTTTGGCGCTACAGGCCTGGGCCGTGTTTAAAGGCAAGTTTAAAGATGGGGACAAAGCCGAGCCTGCAACATGGAAGACCAGACTCCGCTGTGCCCTCAACAAGAGTCCTGACTTTGAGGAAGTAACTGAGAGGTCACAGCTGGACATTTCCGATCCCTACAAAGTGTATCGTATTGTACCTGAAGAGGAGCAGAAGCGTGAGTTTCTGGTCTGAATCCACACCACAGAATGAAATTTCATCAACAGAATCCCCATTTGCTTTTCTTTCCCCTGCAGATGGCAAAAGCCCGATGCCCATGGCGGCGACCGCCAGCTCTGGTGAAATGTCAGAAATGGACTGCAGCCCTGCAGAGATAGATGAGCTGATTAAAGAGGTGAGATCATCTGTCACCTTTACATCTTTAATCATGCTTCACTCCATTCAAGGTTTGTTTCTCAGTTCTCTTCTGACACCTCTCAGTTCTTGTGTAACCTTTATTCTTTCATTATCACACCGTGATAACACTAAATACTAACCAGATCAGACTGCCCACGCTCAGGTGCACGTGTGTTCTGTTGAACAGCTTTATAATCTGGTGTTTTTGCAGGAGGAGGGCTGCAGCATCCAGGCAAGTCCAGAGTACTGGTCCCAGGGCAGCATCAACGGTAAATTCAACTTCAATTTGTTGACAGTTTGATGAATTTTGATGCTTTGAGTTGTTGTTAGATTTGACATCAACTCAGAATAACCCCAACGGAAAGCTTTTAACCACTTGTCCCTTCTGCTGCGGGTGCTAAATGGGAGTTATTTGCCTCTCAGTTAAATTCTGCAATGGAACAATTGACTAATATCCTGTTTAACTTTGCTGACATAAGTGATTATTTCTTTGCTGGAGAAATGGTATTTCTGATGATGCAGCAAAACAAAGTCATGACATTCAGATTGTGCTGGAGCTCATCTCTTTCTTCTTGCATCTGCAGCTTTCCCATTACATCAGGACCCCATGCCATCAAGCACCCCCAGTTCAGGTATTTGCAGAGGATTTTTTAAAACATACTTTTTTATAAATCCTTAAATAAATATATTGATTATGAATTTAAATCTTACTAAGTGTTCTCTCTTCCAGCTTTCTCCCAGATGATGATCACCTTCTACTATGGAGGAAAACTGATGCACAACACACTTGTAACCCATCCTGAAGGTTGCCGGATTTCCCCTCAGCAGCACCTGGGCCGTGGCGCCCTCTACAATTCAGACAGCATGCAGAGTGTACATTTCCCCCCTGCTGAGCATATTGAATATGACCGGCAGCGTTATGTCACACGGAAGCTGCTGGGCCACCTGGAGAGAGGTGTTCTGGTGCGTGCAAACCAAGAAGGTATCTTCATCAAACGCTTGTGCCAGAGTCGTGTTTTCTGGAGCGGACTTGGAGAAGTGACCTCCCAGTACAACTCCATGCCTGGTAAACTGGAGAGGGATGCTGTAGTCAAGATTTTTGACACAGGGAGGTTTTTTCAAGGTGAGGCTCGGCATTTATTTAGTGTTTTTTTTTCAGTTCTTGACACAGTCATTCCATAATTTTTCATTTTCATTTGTCTTGGTTCTTCCAGCACTGCAGTTGTATCAGGAGGGTCACATTCCTGCTCCGGATCCTACAGTGACTCTGTGTTTTGGAGAAGAACTCAGTGATCTCAGCAGTGCCAAGAACAAACTGGTCATCGTGCAGGTAAAACACTCAGCTAATTAAACTGACTGTATGTAACTGGTGCAGCAGATCCTGGATCTGTTAGTACAAACTGGATGACATTGAGATGACTTTTATTGTGAATTGGCGTTAAACAAATAAACCAAAATTGATTAAATTGAACTGAATTAAGCAAATTAGAAGTCAGATAGAAGTTATTTCCTGCTGATGCTCTAAACACTCATGCGTCTCTCCTCTGGATGACAGATCACCATGGTGAACTGCCAGCACATGTTGGAGACGGTGAACATGCGACGCTCTCAGCCTTGCAGCAACAACCCCAACCTGGACGTGTGTGACGACATGGCCAGTGAGCAAATGGCTCGAATCTACCAGGACTTGTGCAGCTACAGTGTTCCCCAGAGATCAGCCTGCTACAGGGACAACGTGCCCATCACTGTCTGAACTGACACCCGGGACTGTCCTTCTAGATTCCATGATGTACACTGACACGGGGCATTAAAACCTGAACATCAACAGTAAAACTTTAAGGTCAATCCCCAGTATTAAAGTCTATCTACTTTCTACGAGTTAGCTTTATTTTTCTGTTCATACAAGACAAACTTCTCCTCATATGAAGTCAGAGCAAATATTCTGCGTCAAAGCCTCGATTTAGTTTGACGAAGGTTTAAAACTGTTATCAGGCACAGATGATTATCTGTTTTTGTGTTTTTTGTAGTTCAGTTATTTCTTTGTGTAATGACAACAAAACTCAACAAATTCTAATTTCATCAAATATTGTATTTTCTACAGAAAACAAAATTATTTTATATGAATTGACAAAAATTGCATACGTTTTTAGATGCAATTTGGTGTTAATCTACTGATAGGTTTTACTATCAGACTGTTATTTCATCTTTTTTTTGTAAATCTTTTTTTTACTTCAAATAAAGCTTTTTACCAAAGTAAACGTGTGCTTGTCCTTATACAGTCTGTAATAGTTTAGAGATTTAAATCAAACATAACAGAAGAATAAATGTATATTAAATAAGAATATTTATTACAAAGTGTATTCAAAATGTTTCCTGTTTCATTTAAATGCCTATATATATTTTTTTCACTGATCCAAAATGCTGCTGTCACTAAATTCAACCACTATGACTCTAAATTGTTCATACTTCCTTTATTAATAGTTAAAAGTTGCAGCAATTCCTTATTGGAATTAGAAATAACACTTAACTTAAACGAGACTTTGCTGCAACATGAATTATTTGTCATGGAAAATGCTGCATTTTTCTAAAGGTCAAATAAATGACAACTTGTTTTGGGGAAAGTCTCATTACCTCTAGGGAAGATTTCTTTATACATCAATAAAATGACCATTTTTAGGGAACTGCTCCTCCTCTTGGAGGGTCCGTCACTATGAACACTTTGTCTTTACAATGTTGAAACTGTAAACAGTTTTTGAAAGTAAAAGGCGGATCTGGAAAGGGAAGCTCCCAGATTCCCCCCTGCCTGCCCCCCCCCCCCCCCCCCCCCCCCCCCCCCCCCCCCCACACACACACACACATACACATAGAGGCATCTTACTGATGACTAATAGAGAAAGGACAGGACCAGCGGTGACCAACTGGTACCAAGTGATTATATGATTCACAGTGAGACAGCAATCCTCCTCCTTCTCTTTCTTTCTCTCTCGTGTCTCACACTGTTTGCTGTTGAAGGAGGAACATGACGGCTGGATCTTAAATGTCAAACACACACAAGTGGCAATATTGGTAAGGAAGTGTGCATCATAGATTTTAGGGTATGTGTATGACAAACAAACATGACAATAAACGTACAGAATCTTCTTTTTAAGTCAAATAACCTTCAATCACTAAATTCAGTTTTCTATAGACTAAAACCTTCAATAAGGCCTCTGATGTAAAACAATTTGGTTTATAAAACAATTTGGAATCAAGAAATCAGCTTAAAATTTTACTTAAAACATGAGTAAACAAAGGAAATTTGGGAGGTTTATCATTGATAGCAGATGATATTGTTTAAATGAGTCTGGTTGGAATCCAAAGCGATCTTTGTGAGCAGGCGAATATTTGAACATTCCAAAAGCAAATCCCAAAAGGTCGCGATCTTTGGGTCGTTAAGGCGGATTTGAAAAACACACATGGAAATCCCTTCATTGATTTGTTGTTGGGGTTTTAACTACTGGTAGCTGAATAAGATATACTTTAATAATCCCTTCAGGAAATTAAGTACAGTAAAAACATTATACAGTAAAGTACTACAATGAAAATACCGTGGGAGACTTAACGCTCACTCTCCCGAGGCAGCCGTGTCCAGTGCCGACATCAGGGCACATAAGAAATACATACATACAGTGGGGCAAAAAAGTATTTAGTCAGCCACCAATTGTGTAAGTTCTCCCACTTAAAAAGATCAGAGAGGCCTGTAATTTTCATCATAGGTATACCTCAACTATGAGAGACAAAATGAGGAAAAAAAATCCAGAAAATCACATTGTCTGATTTTTAAAGAATTTATTTGCAAATTATGGTGGAAAATAAGTATTTGGTCAATAACAAAAGTTAATCTCAATACTTTGTTATATAGCCTTTGTTGGCAATGACAGAGGTCAAACGTTTTCTGTAAGTCTTCACAAGGTTTTCACACACTGTTGCTGGTATTTTGGCCCATTCCTCCATGCAGATCTCCTCTAGAGCAGTGATGTTTTGGGGCTGACGCTGGGAAACACGGACTTTCAACTCCCTCCAGAGATTTTCTATGGGGTTGAGATCTAGAGACTGGCTAGGCCACTCCAGGACCTTGAAATGCTTCTTACGAAGCCACTCCTTCGTTGCCCGGGCGGTGTGTTTGGGATCATTGTCATGCTGAAAGACCCAGCCACGTCTCATTTTCAATGCCCTTGCTGATGGAAGGAGGTTTTCACTCAAAATCTTACGATACATGGCCCCATTCATTCTTTCCTTTACACGGATCAGTCGTCCTGGTCCCCTTGCAGAAAAACAGCCCCAAAGCATGATGTTTCCACCCCCATGCTTTACAGTAGGTATGGTGTTCTTTGGATCCAACTCAGCATTCTTTCCCCTCCAAACACGACAAGTTGAGTTTCTACCAAAAAGTTCTATTTTGGTTTCATCTGACCATATGATGTTCTCCCAATCCTCTTCTGGATCATCCAAATGCTCTCTAGCAAACCGCAGACGGGCCTGGACGTGTCCTGGCTTCAGCAGGGGGACACGTCTGGCACTGCAGGATTTGAGTCCCTGGCGGCGTAGTGTGTTACTGATGGTAGCCTTTGTTACTTTGGTCCCAGCTCTCTGCAGGTCATTCACTAGGTCCCTCCGTGTGGTTCTGGGATTTTTGCTCACCGTTCTTGTGATCATTTTGACCCCACGGGGTGAGATCTTGCGTGGAGCCCCAGATCGAGGGAGATTATCAGTGGTCTTGTATGTCTTCCATTTTCTAATAATTGCTCCCACAGTTGATTTCTTCACACCAAGCTGCTTACCTATTGCAGATTCAGTCTTCCCAGCCTGGTGAAGGTCTACAATTTTGTTTCTGGTGTCCTTTGACAGCTCTTTGGTCTTGGCCATAGTGGAGTTTGGAGCGTGACTGTTTGAGGTTGTGGACAGGTGTCTTTTATACTGATAACGAGTTCACACAGGTGCCATTAATACAGGTAACGAGTGGAGGACCGAGGAGCCTCTTAAAGAAGTTACAGGTCTGTGAAAGCCAGAAATCTTACTTGTTTGTAGGTGACCAAATACTTATTTTCCACCATAATTTGCAAATAAATTCTTTAAAAATCAGACAATGTGATTTTCTGGATTTTTTTTCCTCATTTTGTCTCTCATAGTTGAGGTATACCTATGATGAAAATTACAGGCCTCTCTGATCTTTTTAAGTGGGAGAACTTACACAATTGGTGGCTGACTAAATACTTTTTTGCCCCACTGTATATATAAACATGCATAAACTAATGTGTAGAATATGAGTTTAAAATAATCTTATAAGGACTTTCAAAATCTTTTTTTTTAATTGAAGATAAAAATATTTGCAAGAACAATGAAAGAAACCCAATCTGCCTTTAACTGAAGCAACTAAAATTACATTTCTGATGTCAAATCCAACCTGCAGAGACAAAATCACAAAGTTAAAGAATATTTAGAAACACATCCACCTTCTTTAGAGTCTTAAAAAACTAATAAATCTTTCTAAAATTAGTTACATTACGTTTAATAATGATGATATTTTTTTCATTCTCTGCTTGTTTCATAAAGACATCAGCAAACTACAACACTCATGTTTATAGAGACAAACTGGCTTCTTATAGATGTTTCAAAAATTAAACTAACAGGGAAAACGGTAACAATCAACTTCTGTTTTATGAAACAGAAAACATAATAATGACTTGATTTCTTGGCATCAGATGGAAAAATGTTTCACTTTCAAGACTAAAATCTCAGATCATGAACATGTGGTCTTAAAAGACGAAGTGATAAAAGGTAAACGTAAACATTCCCCCATCCTTTCGAAACACCTTGTTTACTTCTTGATTTTAGCACCTAATGAGTATTTTATTTTTAAGATTCATCAAAAGGGTTTTAAAGGTGAGATTTATTTTTGCTTATCTTTATAACATTTTTTAATGAGTAGGAAAAATTCTGCACATCAGTTTTCTCAGGTATTTTCAGTTACCCCATTATAAGCACCTTTCTGGTTCCCCACATCCCGTCACGGTTTCATTTTGCATGCACATGCGCACGCACACACACACACACACACTTTGAGCACTCAGCTGTAACCTGTATGTATACCATGCTCCTCTGCAGGCTCCTCTGGGACTGTAACCCCACCCTGGCTTTCCCCTCCACCACATCCATCACCTTCTTTTTTATTGTGCTAGTTTTGTTTTTCTTGAATACGAAACAAAACTAGACTGTTTATAATTAACCAAAAATCTGTTTATTCACATTAATTGGCCACAGATGATACATTTATACTGACTTATACTATCCAACAATCTGAAAACGATCAAGTCTGCATCGCTCCACTGATCTGATCAAAAAGCATTTCAATATATTTATCTGTGTTTTCGATTTCCCTCTGTTCAAGTTTCACTCTGATAAACCAAAATTTCGCAGTAAATTCAAGCATCTGGCTCTTCCTTCGGTTCTTTCGGCCTGTGTTTTTAAACTGTTCCTCTTTTAAGGGCAGAAGTTGTGTGCTAGATCTTCTCTTAGGCTCTTTCCTGTGTTTCCTGTCCAGAAACAAATCAGGCGGTCAGGGATCACTGTTGTTAAAGTGTGCAGCAACAAGGATGCAGATTGACGCAACTCTCCCTTCACCCACTGATTCAGCTCAGAGACATCCAGAATCCAATCCTCTGATGACTTCGGAACTGTTCATTGTTCCAAGTGAATCCACTCAAACTCCACTGAGAGTCTTTGTGCTTTCCAGTCTCATACTCAGATTATTTCCTATGGAAAATTCTAGAATCATGAAGTAACCTCTATTTATAATGATCACATGATGTTTTGAAATTTCAGGCACTTTCTTGTAATTCAGCAAACTCTCTTATCTTTATTTCTTCACTGCATCACAACTTTGTTTCTGTTGCCTTCAATGTAATTTCAGTTTGAATCACAATAACTTTTAATCGCCCAGCAACATGTGTTGGTGTGAACTCCTGTTACATAATGCAGATTGTACATTTTACATAGAAAATATGCAAATCAAAATCATGTTCATGACTTTGCAAGACCACAACAATAAGAATTGCTTAAAATAATGTGTAACAATTTGACTTTATCATCACCTTTGCCACAGTTTTAAACTAATGTCAACTTGCATTGAGAAATTATGTGGTTAAAGCCATTTTGGTCAAATTTTGAAACTAAAAATCACGTGAAATCTCATGCAGCGTCATCACTTAGCAGTTAGACTCTGTGGTGAAAAAGTCTCAGCTAAAATCACTTCAGGATTTATCGCAATGTCTTAAAAACTGACATTTACAGTTATTTTTGTGTCTCATTGGGTGACTTGGCTGTGGCAGCCATCTTGAATGGGAATTAACTGCACAAGTGAGTCATTGTAGATTTTAATTCAGTTTAGAAAAACCACTTCTGAGCATTTTAAAGCTCTTTTTTCCAAAAAACAAAGATCTCAAGAAATACAAGAACACAGGCACCTTCAGTTTGATGGACATGAACTGATACTAATTAGAGGATCTGATCCTTGGTCAGTGGCTTCACTACCTTGGTGTGTGTGTGTGTACATACACAATGTGTGGTTAAGTGGCCCAGGATGTGGGTTCCGCATCCACCTGCCTCTCCAGCGACAGCGTCCTCAGTGTTCTCCCAGTTCCTCTCTGAATGCCTATTCTCATCTCAGCCACACTGAATCTAAACCAGCGCTCTCCCCAGAGACACCACCAACGCCTTCAGCTTGCATAACCCCGACCTGTTCGTAGTAAAATCACTACTTCCTGCCCACGCATTCCCTCTCTGTGTCCTCACTCACCTGGCTTGACATGAATAGAGTCTTTTCACCTAAAATAGACCAGATTTTTCATTGGAATTAGTTGGCGTTTACAAGCAACACAAGAATTTAAAAATGGCTGCAAATTAGCAGGAAGGTCAGTGCTGAGCCTGCAGTCAAACATGGGGACAGTAACTAAGGAGTCAGCAATACAGAGAAATCCTGAAACATCAAAAACCATTAAAAAAAATAATTTCCATTAATGTATTAGAAAAAAAATGGCCTCCAAAATATAGTCATTCCTCTTTTGCCTGACTTCCTTGAAGTGCTGCTTTTCTAAAAAATCAGATCCGCTTCCTTTTAAGCCGTCCCTGCAGAAGAGGTGCAGGAGCAGATGGCTATGGTTGCGTACAATGGTAACATCAGTTCTGTTTGTCAAGCGTCTCTGATGGTTTATTGTGGGAAGCCTCAGACGCCACAAAGACATGTTGCAATACACGGAGAGCCGAACTGCAGACGCTGAGAATATGTGCAGAAGAAGTGTCTTCACCAGCTCTGGCTAACTTCCCCTTACAAAAAAAGGAAAATTAAATCCTTTAACAGCGTCACAACATTTCAAGTTTCATTAATATTTATTAGCATTTCCAAGAAATGGGCATAAGAAGCAGAAGTATTCTCGATGCATTCCGTCTCACAGTGAATCCTTTTCTGTCTTTTCCTAGAATTGGCACGAGGCATATTTACTTTGAGAAAAATAAACATTGTACGCAAGTAGATGTTTTTAAAAAATCTTTAAAACAGATTTTTATTTTATTTACTGATCAGAGCTGATGGCTTCTCTATTCTTTTACACACAGTCCTTGTTTTCCTGAGAAACACAGACTCATCTGGACACGGAACATGTCTAATGTCCTTATGTCCATTCGAGAGGAGTTTGAGTACTGTGACATCGGCGGCAGTTCGGAGTTGATTTTCGTTTTGTTCCATGACTAAAGGAGTTTTAAGGTTCTGGTTCAGGAAGAAGAAGATAGATGCTGGTTTTTCAGGTCTCTCCTGAGCTCATATTGGGACGACAGATTCTCATGGAGTTCTGCCTGACAGGGTCAAAGGTCATCTACTTCTGAAAAAAGGCACTTACATGCTTTTAAAATACTAAATATGTTGCAAAATCAAAGTTCTGTTTCATTTTAAAATACTGAACTTGACCCATCCTAGTCAAAAAAGAGAAATATTTAATCAATGTTTATGTCATACCCAATTACATATAAGACCCTCACGAATCCCTGATGATTCTGCTGAATCTTCCAAAAGCATCATGTGCAAATTTTTAGTTTTCGTGTCATTTTTTGCAACTGTTGAAAATTTGTTACTAACTACCAGCTCCAATATTTATCTAAGAGCTTTTCTCTATTTCACTGCTTGGTGAAAACTGTGTGTTTCTTCCATATAACACTTTAATTTATAAAGCAAATATATGAAACAGTTAAACATTTACATGATGACTCAATGTTTGACGTAAAGGAAAAATAGGCGTTTCAGTGGAGTGAGAAACTTTAATGTCTTGCTGTGGTGTAAGATCGATAAAAATTATTATTATCAATATTATTATTATTGTTATTAATTCAAAAGTATGATGAGGACACTGATGTTTCTCTGCTTTTGCTGTGAACTTCTGATGGTAGAGAGTTGGTTCATTAAACAAATAAATTAAATTAATTACATTTTATTTAAAGAAATAAAAATAAACCAAAAACTAACTTATTTTGAAAGACAGTTTTAAACTGTGTATCTAAAGTTTAAATAAACCCACTAAAATGATCTTATTCATTTAAAGACATTATAATGATAAATTGATAGAAATGAATGAAATAGAAACTTAATGAGGCTTTTCGACACATTTCTGCTTCTCAGTCAAAGTTTATCCTCAGTTTTTAAGTTAAGTTCCTGTTTTGTAGAATTTAGACAGCAAAACGCCCCCATGAAAAGAACCGGACATGCACGCAGACGTGCACGCACACAAACACACAGAGTCGGAGACACAGACGCGATATTACATTTGTGTTTTTGTTCAGTGAACCATTAATCAAGTATTCTAATTTAAGTGAAAGGTAATATCCAAAGATGTCACATGAAGTACACATGATTTTTAAGATAAGGTAATTTTTGTGTGTCACCATTTTTATATTTAGAAGAAAAAAATCCCTTCATCTCACAAAAGACTTTAATGATACCAAAGGAGGAAACAGCTCTTAATTGAACAGAATAATTCAGTCATTTTAAAGTATTCCTCTGCTGGTTATTTAAATATGTATATATATTTATTTATATGATTTTTTCCTGTATGTAAGCTTTTCAAATGTTCAACTTTTGCAAGTTGTTTGCAGCTCCATATGGAATAATCGATACTATACTTCTGTGTGTGTGTGTTGGGAACTGAAAACACTCAAATACATGCACATGTTCATACGAGTACATGTACACACATTTAAGAACTCCATAAAACTATACATCATATGTAAATGTTCCTTTTTAATGGTACTGTGTTTTGTATAGTTCTGACTCGGTTTGGTTTCACAGATTAATAAGTTAATAAATGAATGAACAAAGAAGAAGTGTGCTGTGGCACTGTGATCAAAACAAAGTCCTATTATTCATAAACTACTTTGGTTTCTGTGTTTGACACTCGGACTTTAAAAGCATTTCTTCAGTTAGATTTACAGCTCGTTTAATCAACAAGCTCAAACACTTTTAATTGACGTTTTAATTTATGATCAAGGTTCCAACTGTTGGAACAGCTGAAGTGCAACAGTTCAACAAAAATGCATTTAAGTTTTTATACACACTAAAAAAAAAAAAAACGTTGCAACATGCAGTAATCCTTTCATGTTTTTGTAGGGCTTTTCATTAATTGTCATTATTTATGAATTTTATTTCCATTATTTGTGGCCGACTCCATTACTGATTGAGGAACAGAACCTTTGTGGCTTCAGACCTTTTTTCCAGTCATAGTATTAAACTGAGTAGATCAGAGTGATCACACAACCGCTTTCTGAGTTTGGAAGCAACCGGTTTGGAAACAGGTGTGGATGGAATTTTAAAAGTTGCTCTAATTCTAAATTGGTTCGAGTACAGCTGAAGCCGTCTGTAGACCACAGACACGAGCAGAAAGTACAGTCACACTGCATACTTCCTCCTTTAAAATACCAGACTCCTAAAATGACCATCACATGACTACAGTGGAACTACCTGCCATCACACTACAACCTTTCAATAACTAATCTGGTCAGATGGTGTTGTCAGATATTTCAGGTCTTTTTCTTTTATCAGATTTATAGAATGAAAGAGAAAAAAATAATTTAAAACATTTTATCAAGGAATAAAAGAGAACTATTAAGTTAAATCTCACAGATAAGAGAAATTGTGGAAGAAAATGTTTTAAAGTAGCAAACTGGTGTCAGATTCAAGTATATTTTTATCACTGGATTTGCATGTGCTATGCCCCATTGAAGAAGAGCAACAGAACAGTCTGTAAAACTAATGAAGCAGAACTTCTATGGCTAGTTAACCATGATGATTTGCACAGTTTATAGTTCACATCAATAGAGAGAGAATGGGAAAAATCCTGCTTATGTAACTCAGGGTTGAAAGAGTGTAAAGTGCTAAAAAGCATGAAGAAGAGATAGTGAAACTGGTGAAAAAGAGGAAACAGGATGTTGATAAATTTAAAGTGGACATTTGCTGATGAATGTCTCTTTTATTTTAAATATGATTTTATATTTATGTATACATTTTTAATTGATTAGTATTTTAATAGAAATGGTTAAAAATATAGAAAAAAGAGCAGCGTTTACAGAAGACTGTGTTCCAGGACAGTTTTATACCGCCATCTAGTGGCAACAGAATATAAAACATTTTCTGCACATCAAGATTGTCTGTTTCTTTTATTCTCAAGTATTTAGGCTTAAAAGCACACCTTGAAGGCTTTTTGATATATATTTACAACAGTTCTTTAAAAAATATGATTGGATTTTTAAATGTATCAATAATTTGTCTTATTTTGCTGAAGTGCAGTCCTAAAGTTTATTTTTAAGTTAATTAGCTGCCTTTAAATAAAAGGGAAATAAAAAAAACAAACATTAAGTGCTTTATTCAGAATTGTGAAATTAAAACTTTGTTTTACATTTGCTGAAAGGTAAAATATAATCTATAGTTTATCCTGGTTGCTGTTGTGGGGAACAAAAAACAAATAAACAAACAAAAACAAACAAATTAAATAAATCCTCTTAGAGGAAGTAGATTATATCTGTTTGTTGTCTCTGAGGGCAAATTGTTTGTTATTTCTGCCACATTGAACCAAGAAAGGAATCACACACTCTCTCACACACACATATACACACACTTAAGATTTTCTACAGTGAGCACAATAATATCTTTACCTCATTCACACCAAATGACCTATTGATCTTAATTGAACACTTGGCAGACAGAGAGGGATGATGAAGTCGTGCACTCGAGCTGAGGGATCATCAGTCATGGTCATTAGTTCCATTAAGTACCTCCCGTGACCTATGATGTCTGTCAGCTAATGGATGGAGAACTCGGCTGTGTGTGTGTGATTTTCCACAGGTGTGTGGGAAAAGTAGTCGCAGTTGTTTTTCAGAGTTATTTTGGGCATGAAATACAGAGTTCTTCAAATTTTAGAGATGTGAGAGTACCTTTTGGGGTCAGAACCAACATGTTTCTATGAGAGGGACTTTTTCTTATGTGCCTCACACAAAAAGAGGTTTTCAGTCATATTCTAAATGTTGCAAAATACTTTAAACAGACTGTGTCTACTATAGCAAGTTGGTACAACTTCCTTCACCTCGTCTCTAAAAAGGGGCGAATACTGAGGCTATCAGAAGAGGACACTAGTCCAGCAACAGTTATCACGTTATCTGATGACAAAGAGTGAGTGTATAGAAGAGTGTTCAGATCATGATGATGTGTAAGTGTATAAAAAGTGAAGCTACATGTTTGATTTCACCATAAATGGCATTACTCCATAGAGTTGTTCATCTCTGCGTGGTTTGTGGAGAGGACAGCTGCAGCTGAAGATTTACTCCACCTCTTCTTAAAGCCCAGCCAAAACAGCTGCACTCTCAACCTCTTCATCGCATCCTGGATTGAGCAGAACATTTATGGGGAGCAGAAAAGGAGGACCGGTGAGCCAATGAAGTCTCTTCAAGGGGCTGAATAACGATTTCCCGAGTAGAGCTAAACTGAGGGAAACAGCCTGAAAGGTCATCCATCAGCTTAGGTGTCTGTATCCTCCAGAACAATGTGTGACCTCCGGGTGCATGAAAGGTCAGACAAAAGCCTCACGCAACTACACACAGACACACACCGGCTCCTTCACGCAGACACACCAAATAACTTAAATCTGCAAAAGAAATAAAACCTCCAACTAGAACAGCACTAGAATAATTTGAGTAAAATAAAAGACGTAAACCTGGTTTTATATCTGTTTTTTCTTGTTACAGAGTTGTCATGGAGACCAGCGATAACCTCCTGCCCCAGAGTGAACCAATCAACTACCAGCCCGATGGTCATAAAATCTGGCTGTAGATGGGAAGGTTATAAAACTGTATGTAGACCCAGAAACAGGATCTATCTGTACTTCTGTCTGGGAACTGGACAGCTCTGGGTTTAGTCTTCACCCAGACCTCCTACATGCACATCTCACTGTTTACTGCCCCCTGCCTCACACTCCTCCCTCCACACATCTATCATTTCAACTGGGCCACACACACACACACATACATGACACACAAAAACAAATACACACTCACACTCACCTAAAATGGGAGGTATTATATCTTGATTAACCTTTGCTGTATCTAAACTGATCCAAGCAGAATAACCACGATTGCTCTTCAGAATCATGTTCAAATCACTCAAATCAATAAATTTCTTCACGTTGACCGTTGATGATTCACTTGTTTTTCCCTGCAAAACATGAGCACATAGGCCAACTCACTCCCAGCTCTTAATCCTGATCTACATCACCGGACTCCCCCCAGTACAGATGTGTTGCAGGGAGCCAGACTGGAGCTCATTCCACACGCAATTTCCTGTAATAAAAGAGCAGTTTGACATGATGAGCTCTGAGTGAGCTGATGCCAGCTGGTGATACCTGCACACCAGGGAATTCTGCCCATGTCTGACCCCAGAAAAGGCTCACTGCAAACAAAAATGTCCTGATAGTTGGAGTAAACACCTTCTGTATATATGGTGTCAAAAACGTGAAACTGAACTGATGTGTTAGGAGTAGAATATGAGTTCTGCACTTGGTGAGAGGTGAGGGACACCCTGGACTGGTCACTGTCTCATCACAGGACACAGAAAAAACCGGAGTTAAAGTTGAAGTTTAAGTAGAAATTATGTGAAAGCAAAATAAAGTTGAATGGAAATGGACCCGACCCCACCACTCATTTTATTTCCTACACTATCCGTCCATCATTAGACAGACTGCAGCTCCAGGCTCATACATTCTCCAACTGAGACCATGTCTCTGACTCTTAAACCCAGTTCCAGTCTCATACCCTCCTACAGTTACCACCTCCCTGGGATTCCATCTCCATCTGTCTTTCCTAGAGAATTAGTTCATTTTCTTACAGCCATAATGCTCTTAATTTTTTTAATACATATTTTATCTTCACTATCATATGCAACAACATCCATCTTTGGGACACTTGTGATCCTCACTGTTATCTGCATCTCTTATTTGATACAAATTCACATTGTTGAGGTTTTAGCAAATTTTTCACGGCATGTTTCGCTGTTAAAATTTTTTAGTTACTAAAAACAAAGCTTTGGCTGTGAGGATGTCAGATAAATTAATTTTTCTAAGAATCTGCAGAACACATCAGTTTGGTACATGAAGGTTTTGAACACCAGATTAATATTTGCATGCTGATTTACTCATTAATAAACTACCTGGTTTGCAAAGTGTTTCATGTTTACGTTGATATGATGTAATTTAGTTAAAACTAAACTCAGTTTCTCTAGATTGTCTTCAGTTTTTCAGTTATTTGGTCATGAACCAGAATACAACAATCCGTTCTGCAGTGAACAACCTTTGTCTCAAGTCTCAACCTAAATAAATTTAAAACACTGAACTGCAAACATTTTAACCTCATGGTTGAGCCGTAAGCAGAGACAGAGAATAACAAAAGTTTGTTGTAAATATTTTATTGTAGTAATTATTAAATTGTTATTGATATTATTCCCCTGGTCGACCCTCATATTTATATTATAATCTAAACATTATCCTGATGTCCTATAATTCCAGGTCTCATTTCTAAAACTTTGTCGCTGTTAAATTAACTGAAAATGTAATTAAAAGTAATTTCAACACAAACATATTATTTATAACAATATCTTTAGATCACAGCAGAATTTCATTTTATCTTATTTTCATTTTATCTGTATGAGTCTCAAAGTTGGTTAGGGTTCTATCTGGTGTGTATTTTTGATCTTCCACTGCTATTTGAAATTAGTTGGACTTCAATAAAAAAAAAAAATGAAAAAATAGTATTAGTAAAAGTTAATACCTAAAATATAAACATTTTCTTTACATATAAAAAACTCAAGTAGAAAAAAATTGAAACTTCATGTTGAATTTTTGCAGTTTATTCATCTTCACTGAATTGGAGGCGAAAAAGGAAATAAAATGTGACTAATCTGGAGAAAAACCTGTTTTTGTAATTCGGGATTAACCAACTCTAATTGCATTTTTTCAATTGTTTACACGAAGCCTTTACATCGCAGCACTTCTCTGTGCGTAGGAGCCTCATACAAACAACCTCAAGTGTTTAGTTTCCTTGTAGTCTCAGAGGCATTACCAGAGGCAGCAGATCGCTGTCTTACATGAGCCTTAGCACCAGGTCTCACAGACAGGATGTTGATAACATCCAGCAAACTTCACCTCTTTTCATTTAGGTTCTCTGCTTCTTTCTGCCTCCCCTTCTCTTTTCCACCCACACCAAAGATTCATCACAAGAAAACAGACTCACCAAAAGAAAAAGAACCTGCGTCACTGTATCTGGTGATTAAGTGACAGATTAGAAAAATACGTTAAAATCCCAAACTCCTGAATCATCTTCTGTTGTTCATTTAAATCTCCAGAAAACTGTTGTGAAAGGTTATTGTAGTGTGAAGGAATAACTTCCTGTTCTAGGTTTTGTTGCCTTGGAGCTGAAGGAGACTCTGCTAAATCAACATGGTTGTTTCTTCTTCTCAAGTGAAGAAATAAATCCTGTATGAACCATATTTATCGCTTTGTTTGGTGAATTTCTTACATTTTCCAAGATTTTTCTGCTTCAGATTATAGTTTGACATAATGATACCTTCATACCCCGAATCCTCTTCTTCATGGCCCCAGTGGAGTCCAGTTTAGAGTTAATTAATCATGGAGCTCATCGGCTCTCAGCAACTTTGTATAAATTTGTTCTTCGTGCTCTGACATTAGATGGAGTATGAGGGTTATTCTGCGTTTACTTGCATGCCTCTCGTGGGTTGGCAGCTGTCCAGGAGAGCTCAAGCCCCTTGTCAAGTCCAGCCTTTAGGAAAGATCTTTTAGGCCTGATTACAAAACTGTCGCAGTATGACAGATGAAGGCTCTAAAGAGCTCTATCTTTAGCTCTGGGTAAGGCCGCCTCTGCTCTAGACTCCATTTGGCTCTTATGGGCAAAACCAGCCTTGTGAAGTGGACGGGAAAGACACACGAACAGATGGGGAGAGAAAATAAGTTGCTACATGGGAAAAAGCACCTCTGTAGCTTAAAAAAAAAATATAATCTAGGAACTGCTGTAAGAAAATGCATAAGACATAAATTCTTTCATCTTCAGCTGTGTAAAACTTTATTTGTGGGTATTTTCTGCTCATGTCTAAAGTACGAGTGTATTTCTTCACTCCCCATCAATGACAGGCTGCGTTTGCTGTTAGTGAGGAAGACAAAGCAGGATTTTCCCTGTCCTCCCTCTGTCTGACCGCCTCCCCTCTCATGCCTCTGTTGGTTTAACCCCGGTGGGCAGCAGGCAGCCCTGACAGCACCCAGACACTCTCATGTGATTTATAGAGCTCGCTGAGAGAGGAGAAGAGATGACCACTCAGATCTGACCCCTGCCATGTTATCAGCCACTCATCAAGAGGGAAAAAAACACTCAGACTTATTGTCGCTTACTCATTCTAACCTTATAATGTTAGTCAAACTGATAAACTTATTTAGATGAAATAGTAAAATTTAATTGTAAAAAAAAGCAGAAACAAAATGAAAACACATCACAGTTTTTCCCTGGTAGGACTTCTTTAAGAGCATCTTGTGTAAATAATATCTGGAACATGAGATGACTCTCATAAATAAATAAATAAATAAATAAATGTTAAGAAGAATAAAATCTTGATTTTCTACAGTCATTTGCATCGGGACAATTTCTCACTCTGAGTTTACATTGTTGTAAGTTTTATGTTTTTTATGGCAACAGAGCTCTGTGTGTGTGTGTGTGTGTGTGTGTGTGTGTGTGTGTGTGTGTGTGTGTGTACAACTTTTTTCTAATATCAGCCTCTGATTTATCAGTAGCCAAAATATTGGGATGATAATCTAACTCTTTTTGTATATATTTGGATTTAGTATTTGACATGGCAATCCACAGCAGATGAGTGACCCCATAATAACTTGGTGTAAAATATATTTGAAAGGGAGCATAACTTTCCTGCAGGGGGAGTCCTGCACAATGTTTTAATCCACAGCGTCTCACTCCATCAGAGCGCCGAGGTCTTCAAAGACTCACTGTCACCACTTCTTTAGACTATTATAAAAGTAAAAAAAGGAACAGATAAACTTCAGAAAGTAGCTGAAACATTAAAAGCATAATATTAAAAGATGTTCAAAGTTCAAGTTCCTGTTGTGAAACTGATACAACCATATTTCTCCTTTTATTGTTACCCCATCCACAAAATAAAAGAAAAACATAAAATGACACATTTTTCCACAGAGTTCACCTCAGAACATCTTTTAAAACAAGCGCTGGTTTGGGTTTAAGGTGATGTAAACACAAATCCATTTCTGTGGCTGGGACACCATGGGTTTGCTGGAAAGGGAGCAGCCGCCCAGCGTTACAACAAAAGAGGCCACACAGACAGCGGCGGTTGGAAGATCTCTCTAGATCTACGAACAGACAGATGGACAAAGACACGAAAAACAGGGATAATTTATCATCTTGAATAAATTATGAACATTTAAATAAGATAAATTCAGCCTGTTTGCAAATGTGACAGTTAATGCATGTTTAGTAAATTTTACCTTGAAGCATAAATTTGATATTACGGGTTTTAGTGCAGTAAAAAGTAACAAGGGTGAATGAAAACAGTAAAAGCTGTACGAAAAGAACAAGAAAATGTTTTTCCACATTGTTTCGCCATGGTACAGAGTAAAGAAGTGAGCAGAAAACTATTTAGAGTGCTGGAGTGGAAGAAAAGAGCCAGATCACTGTGGTAAAGTCACCCTGACACAGAGACACACAGCAGATAAAGAGCTTCTCCTCGTAAACTCAGGAGTGAGTCTTCAGGGTTCTGGCACAGACAGACAGAGAGCGACACTACCACAGATACATTCATGCTTTGTCTATAAAGTTGAGGTATTTTAACATGCTTGAGGCACTGAGTCAGAGGGAAATTTAACCTGAGAGGGGTATCTGTGTGCTTGTTTTATCAGGAGCTGGATTTTTCTGGCCACCACCGCAGAGGGATCGATCAGACTGCAGACAGCCGAGGGCAGGCGTCACCCACACACTCCTCCTTTCATTGAGTCTTGGCCCACCCAATTGACTCCATCCATCAGTGGACTGGGTGCCAAAAACTCTCTTCCCTGATCCAACAACCTCCTTTCCACCCCAAACACACAAACAAATCAACAGATCAGGCTCACTTGCACTGCTGACCACCTCTCCAAAGAGCAAAGGTGAAGTTAAGGTGTTTTTGTTGTTAGTTTAACTCTTAGTCGACCAAACTCACATCTAAATACACATCTGCTGCCTTAATAAGAGCTTTCTAAAACAAACAAAAGACTACAATGCAGAAGTATTTTGAAAAATGATTCAAAATATATTCAAATTGTAAATTTTAGATGAAAATATGCTGTTGAGACAAGACAAATGAGAGCGGTTAGTGTACGGATCTGGGAGAAAAGTAACACCAGCTACATCGATCATCAGGGAACAACAATAACAGGTTAGCTGCTCAGTGGGGGTCCACAAAGATCAAGGGGGTGATAATTTGACTGGTTCTGGCTTCAGCTTGTCTTTTTCCTCTTGATTTTTCCTTTAAAATTTCCAGAATGCTTCAATTTCTAGACCACCAGTTGTTTGAATAGCTTTTTTATAGGAAGCTGAAAATGTTTCCAGCTTGCAGCAGACTCACACTGACGATGACTAACCAGCCACAAAAACGTCATCAGATTCCCAAACAGATAACAGCAACCCAAACATTAACAATGACATTGTCCTGAAATTCAGATGTCATCTCTTGATGGAGGAAAGATATTATCACACACAAGTAAGAAACAAAGACAATCCATCATGACAGAGGAAACAGAGTCTAATGGAGCAAAAGCATTTCTCGATGAAGATGATGATAACGCTAACGCAAAGCCTCCTTGCAATAGTTACACTTCAGTATATTATTGGTCTGTCTGGTCTAAATCAAGGTAAGACATGTGGATTTATTCTCTGCCCAGTTTTAAATCCCAGCTTGTGGATTTTTTCCAGCCTGTTCGGGTGCCGTGTGACGCATTTGAAAACAGCCATGAAAATGATTGCAGCTTTTATTTTGGTGGTGAAGAAGCTTCACTCTGCAGTCCAGACCCGCATGTTTCCCAACAGCAGAAACTCTTTAGCCTGACAGTTTAAGCATCTCATGCTGATGTCATCTCAAATAAATAAATACATACATAGATTCTAGCCTGCCTTTGTGGCAA
This sequence comes from Pachypanchax playfairii, assembly GCA_006937955.1. Taxonomy (NCBI): domain Eukaryota; kingdom Metazoa; phylum Chordata; class Actinopteri; order Cyprinodontiformes; family Aplocheilidae; genus Pachypanchax; species Pachypanchax playfairii. The sequence goes on from SSNP01000035.1 coordinate 2,361,655, forward strand.
AGCAAGAAAAAAAAAAAGTTACAATTCTCTACACCTTGAAAATGTCTTTGCCTTCTGTTTTTTAATACTTTCAGTAAAAACAACATTTTTTAGCTTCATGTTTTGAACACCAAGTATAATGTAACAACTATCCCTGTCAGAATTATCAGCATCCCTATTTTATAATGAAATCACATAAAATAACAAATTAAAAAACAAAATCAGTTATTCTTTGTGATTAGTTGTTGATCAGATTAGGAATATTATCACTTTTACAAAGTTTTTAAAATTCTCTGTTTCATAAGCATCAAAACACGATAAAATAATAAAAGTAATGAAAACCCAGATAAATTTGACACCTCTCTGCTGGTATGTTGTTTAAAAGGGTCAAGCAGCTCATTAAAATCTATGGTCTGGAGTAATTTAGAATCATGAAGATAAGCTGAAGTCTGCGAAGGGGTTTATGTCACAAATCAACTATGTAGCTGGAAAACAGCCTGAGAACTGCAGGCAACAACTCAGCTGTTTTCCATTCTTAACCTGCGTAGCAAAATATTTTCTTGTAACCAACATCGGCTAACTATTATTGTGGTGCTGTCCTTAATGTAATAACAGAAATCTTCATGATCCAGCCCATTTAAAGAACCTTCAGGCTGCAGCATGTGTATGGAGGTCTTTGGTGTCTTGTTATCCTGTCCATTGGAGACAAAAACTAAAATACTAAGATACTTTTTCTAAGAATTAAAAAACATCATCAATGAGACACACCTGATTTGTATTAACAACATGGTTTCAAACAAAATGAGAGCAACATTTGACACTGTTTTAATGATCATCTTTACTGAAAACCTTTGGAGAAAAGGAGGTAAATTAGAGACATTTCGGAAAGTTCAACATAAAAAAAGATTTTGTTCAAAATTGAAACGTGTGACCTAAAAAAAAAAAATTACCTCAAATAAGAATCTGGGAAAGACATCACACCAAATTTAGCTATTTTAGTTCCAGAAAACCTGCAGGATTTATCTATTGTTGTGCTTCTATCGGCAATACAGGACATTAACTCTGTATTTTAATTCTATATTCTCTGCAATCAAAGTATATTTCACCTGCCATCCAAAAACATACATGCAACATGAACTCTGGAGTGTTGTCACAGTAAAGTTATGATCATTATTTCTTGCTCTGACAGAAAAGATATTCTAATGTACAATTACAATTTTGTTAAAAAAAAAAAGTGTTTTTTTTAGTCATGTTTTCACCTTTGTATTAGTTTTAGTGGCTAAGGTGCACATGTGTTTGTGTTAAACTGCCACTGGTTGCCTACTTTCATTTCCCCCACAGGGATTCTGATAGTCCCTCTGATAAGCTCCAACTCCATTCCCAATCACAGCTCCTGAGATTGAGTCTTTCTTCTTTATTAAGTAAATTACCTCTAATACCTTCTGTGCTGTACTCACATGCACTCAGTCGGCTCAGACCTTCATGCAAACCAGATGTTACACAAGCCTGCCAGTGCAACCATCTAGTGCATGTTGGAGTAACAGACAACCAGCGGCACATATATCTACATGTCGCCAGTAAATGTTATAGCTGGTCATTTTTTTATCCTTCGTTTGCAGCTTTATTACATTTCTTTCATCTTGACTCTTCAACTCTTTATTTTCCCATCTGTCATCATAACTCCATGTTCGTTCGTCAGCACAGCCAGTTTTGTCCCCAAGGGACTCATTTCTTTCACACAATAACAAACACAGATTTTAAATCAAGGTGATGGTCAATTTTAGTTGGTTAATGAGGATATCAATCGATCTTAAAGTGTGATACTACTAGTTGAGGGGGGACATTTTTTCTTTTTGTTGATTAAAACCCCACCTGGAGAACATATTTATCCACACTGCTTGTTTGACATTCCTCAACAGCTGTGTACAAAAATTGTAAACACAGTGATGCTGCTAACTATTGCTAATGATATATTGTCAGTTTACAGATGTATCCATCATTGGTTGACAATAACTTCTGCTGAGATGGTGGAAAAAAAAAAAAAGGAGTTAGAACTGATACCATATGTGGTGCTCAGAGTGTGACAAGTATAGCAAAAAACTGTGTGTGGAAAGTGTGTGCGTGGGGGTGGCGGTTAAAGGGTGGGGGACCGGTCACCATCCGGCCTCCATGACTGCTGTGCCATGTGTGCCAATGGACACGCCGTCTTGTTTCATGTGGTTTCCAAAAATACAGAGTTATGGACACAGATTCACCCTGCTGCCACCTTCATCCTGTGAAAACACGTGGCCAAACACTCAAGGCAGAAACGATGAGAAAGCAGAGGCCGGTCTGACGTGAACGCTGTTGGCTGTGACCCGTACCTGTTTCTGTGGGTTTTTACAGACAGCTTCACACCGTCACGTCACGCTTCGACACACTGTAAGACCTCTAGACACTGACTCTTTGTACAGACACGAGTGCGTGGGAAGGACCTTCAGCAACACACCACATACCAAAACCATCTTTGAGAACACCTACAACTAAAAGATTTCTAATGCTGGAATTTGATAAACAGATGTTCACTAAAGTGCTGCAGCTGATAATGCAATTATTACCCTTGCTTTTTCAATTCCTGACTGACAGTAATGTTGTAAAACGTTAGCTGCATATCCACAAGTTTTTTTAGAGAATACGTATGAAGAGTTGACTTTTTGAGTGAGAAATTATGTGAATTTAGTAATGCAAAAAAATAAAATAAAATAAAACAAAACAATGATAGATTTAAGTAGAAAACCTAACTCAGAGCTACATCAAAATCTCAAAACTAAGAAAAAAAAAACTTTCTTAGAATATTTTTATGATCACAGATGCATGTCAGTAAAAATCTTGAGGAATCATTAGTCGACTTTTGTGTAAAGTTAGAAAAGTAATATTTTAGCGACTTTTTCCTGAAGTGGTAAACCCACAAAACACCCCCAGGAGTCAAATATGTTAAAGATAATGAGTTATTATAGGAACCCACAGTATATACATACATCTCATACAATTTTACAGTTTAAATGATTAAAAGAAACGCTGTTATCCTGCATGAGAACCTTACCCAGTCTATGAAGCATCGCGGTATCATGGTTTGGGCCTATTTTGCTGCAGCTGGGTCACACTAATACATAGTAATAAACACTAATAGATAAATTATAATCAAAATAAATGATTCAGTTTAGTTTTGTACCCTAATGGTGCTAATAAATTTGCTGGCCATCATATTACTGAATCATGACCACATTTTCCATTTCAAGGAAATTATCTGTCGGCCTGCTTTTGTTGTTTATTTTATATACATAAGCTGGTTTGTTTTGTAGGCCATGTGTCTGTTTGTGTGGACATCCCCAGTGGAGGACAGCAGTGCATGTACCACACTGATGTAGGGCAAACGAAACCCATCTGGAAACCATTGGTAGAAGCTGGAGCCCTGCAGCCACAAGAGCTTCTGCCCACTTTATGCTCTTCTCACAGGGCAAAGCTCCTCCGTCTCTCCTCTCATTTTCTGTCTCTTCTTGCATCTCTGTTTCTCCAAAGTGCTTGCATTGAAATCCAGGTCTGTAATGTGGATAAACTTTAGAGAGACACATGCAACTGGGCTTCATATACAAAAAAAATGACTGACATGACACACACTGACTTCCATCCTTGTTATTGGCAGCATCTTTTCCAATCTGACCCCTGAGGGAAGTGCTGGAGATTCTTATCATTACAGCCCCTGAGACATTGAGCTGATTGTGTATGTGTGTGTGCGTGTTTGTGTTTATATGTCTACTTATGTCAGTGTGTGTGTTGAGGGCAAGCTGCGTCCCAGGAGAGAGGTGGATATGGAGGAGCCCTGAGGCCACAGGAAATCCACAGAGACAGACAGACTGAGAGAGTGAAGCCTGTCAGAGGGCAGAGGAGACGGTGACATGGATGGCAGGAAAGTAAACTGATGAATGTGGAGAGTTTGCTGCTGTCTGCAATAACAGAAATACAGGGAGGTGGAGCTGCTGATCTTTCAGATATGCACATGACAGACATTTAGGATGCAGGAATTTCTTGAAGTCAACTTTCACAAAACATTTTATTTGAATTACGGTATCTCCCTAATGTAAAGCTCTTAGAATGAGTCAGTTTTCTTTTCCAGCAGTTCACATGTGACTCAGAACAGAAACCGTCAGGTAAAAACGTCTGCTCTGCTTCCCTCAGACCCGACTTTGGGTGTCCAGCTATTTAAATCTATTGAAACTTTATTGGGCGAATCAGTCGTCTCATGCATGTTTTCCCTTGTGAAAGAATTACTTTGTAGCAGTCGGACCCCTCCGCAGCCTCTCATCGTGTATCAGTGGGACACCCCGCCTCCCCCTCCACCTTCTCTATGTATTTTTTTCCCCTTTCATTTTGGCATATTGTGATTTCATTCAAGCTGCTCCTGTGGCCTTTAACAGTTCACTTACATTTGCAGTGTAGAACCTTCATGGGCCTGTGCTCTGGTTTTAGAAGACCACCCACATACCCACACGTCCGTTTGCTTGTCTCATTTGCTCCACTTCTCTATTTTATGAATGCTCACGCGCACACACACACACACACACGCACAGACAGTCTAAACAGAATGATAACTATTCTTACTCTTCTGAATGGAAGAGAAACATATTTAGAAGTCAAACACATAAAAGTGCAGCCCCACGTGCTTCCTCCCTCAAAAAAACAACTACTGGATGTAGCATTTATGTGATACTTATGTCAGTGACAGTCTGTCTCACTGAACAATTTTTTAGCTCATAATCTTTTGTTGTTTTATTTGACTAAAAGTCTCGTCCTCCGATCTACATGATCTTCTACTCTGGAACAAGACGACGTCACCCTGAGCCTAAATGGAGTAAAACTTCAACTCAGTCAACAAGATGTCCACAAACTGAGATTGGTTTTTAAAGCAATTTCCAATTATTGAACATTTGTTTTGTATCTTTATAAAGTAATTCACAGCAGATCTTCAGGTTAGTCGTATGAGTGACGATGGATTAAAGGCCCTATTTTTGTTAAAAATTACAAACAAAACTCCAAGTAATTTTTAGCTGTGCATCTTTTATAATATAATACTGACCCATAGCAAATAAAATTATCCTCACAACAAATTTTAAAATAGATGTTTTAAGTGTTTATCTTTGTAAATAAATAATTCGTGAAGAAAATCATGTTATTGTCGTCCAAATGAAGGAATTACTGAACCGTTTTTTTCCAAAATAGATCTGAAATCCCAAAATTAAATTTTGATGTTAGAAATTAGACTTAGTCTTTAACACCATTAAGAACATCCAAATGTTACACTATGTTATTTTAATGTATTTATTAGTTATAAAAAAAAAAAAAAAAAAGTTGGTATTTTATTGTACTTTATTTAATGAACTGTATAACTACAGACTCAAATATCTGTAGAATCTCAATGGTATAATGTTTCAAGAACATTTATAACAAAAATATATGTAAGCTTCCTGTTCATGGATTTATGACAAGGAGAAAAAAAGTTTCCTCTTTATTCAATTTCTTGTTCAAATTAAAACATGTGGCAGGAGACAAGCAAACACAAACACACATTCAGCCACCCACCGAGGATTTAGGAGCCACGGCGGATATCAGATACATGGCAGATCCTCTAAAGCTCTAAAACGGAGCTTGCAAATTACCATCAACTCCTCCAGTCTTTCAGAGACATGCCTACTTCTTTCTATCAGGCCTCCTCTCTCCCCCCTCCTGCATCCTTCTGCCTCTCTCACTCCCTCCAACATGCAGCCTCTCATGTTACTCCATGTAGGTTTTTTTTTTGCAAGGTTTACAAGACAGTTAAATCTGGAGAAAGCCCAGGAACTGAGACAGGATGACCAGAATTGTTCCTGAAAAGGCCACTCAGTAACATTGTTTTAGCTTGAGCTGCTTTCATGAAGTATATTTTAGCTCTCTAAACACAAATTATAGCTGTCTCTATGATTTTGTTCAAATCAAACAGGAAACATTCAATATACATAATCTTGCAGAGGGATTGAGTAAAGACAGTGTTTAATCTGAAAACTTAGAGTATTTAGACCCTGTGAAGGATTTACGATGGGAATTATGAATATTTATAAGATGCACAGCTTTTACTGGTAATCATGTTTTCTAACTGTCCAGGTGTTTTCTCGTTGTGTCATTGCAGGACATTCTGATATTTCGATGTGATCCATACTGACAAAACTCACTAACTGCATCAGTCAGTTATTATCGACACCCGCTTGATCCTGTTCAGGGTCACAGGGAGCTGGAGTCTATCTCCAGCTGTCATTGGGTGAGAGACGGGCTCACACCTGGACAGATCGCCTGTCCATCACAGTAACTGTTTCATGTAGAAATCCCAAAAATCCTGTTTTCATGATGTTCATAAAGACATAAAATGATGAGACTACCTGTTTTTTGTGTTTGTTTAAAGTGAAAGAAAACGGTTTCTGCACACAGTTGTGCGTGTCAGTGTCATGTTGCATGATAGTGTCTGTTTGGTATATACGTGTGTGCATGCATGTCAGAGACAGAAGGAAGACAGAGAGAGTACCTTGTTAGGTAAACTGTTTGACATCCACATGGAGGATGTGATAAACAGGAAACAGTGAGACCCCCCGCGGCGTCCCACCAGCCACACGCCAGGGTCACAGCAAACATCCACAATATAAACAGATCTGATACACGGACATTTAGTTATCGAGCCTGTCGAAACATCAAAGAGCCTTATGAACGTTGTCTCCTTGGATGCAAAAACAGATTGTGAGTTACTCAAAAAACCTTCTTTTATAAAATTAGTACATTTTTAGCATAACCACAAAATCCAAACTAAAGACCAGATTGATCAGAATGTACTAAATGACGAGTCGCTTCATAATGATCAAACAACGCTTTTAAATAACTTTTCAGATCATTTTTATATTATTTTTCCCAAATTATTATGTTATTATTATGTTATTTAAAAAAAATAATAATTCAAGAATTATTTTCTAATTATTGTCGCTGAAGTCGCTCATGTTTTTGTTTACTTCACACAATATTTACTGTTCCATTTAAAGGATGAGTGGGTGGAACATGGGTCTGGCAGCATTGTAGTAAAAACCAAGTTTCTCCAGGTCCAGGATGGATCCATTTGTGTGGAGGGGATGTGGATTTATGCATCAGGCAAAGATAAATTAAATTTTTTTTTTTTTACATAATTTTATCTCGGCAAACAATCACTTGTTTATATAGGTGATTATATACAAATATAATCATATACATAATACATATATTTACGGAGCATCTTTTTGAAACAACTTCACATTGTAATATTTTATCAATATTTTACTGTATATGTAGATTTTGTCAGATGATTGTTAAAAGTCATTATTTTTTTAATGCATACATACAAAAATACCAAAAATTAATCTAAAAAAATAACTAATGTTAAAATAGGTACACAAATGTAAGTGAGTTCTTCTCTGGAAGAATTACAGAACTAAGAAAACATAAAATTCTACTTTGTGCAGATGTTTCTAGAGAAAACGCTCTAACAAAAAAAGTCCTACTAGTTTTAGAGAAACTAACTTGTTGATATAAAACATTAAACGTACATTTACGCACTGAGGTGTGAACTGAACAAATAGAAGTTGCTTGGCATCTAAATCTTCAGGCTACGTGATGCAGCTACTTTGTGACAGTTGTGTTATCATCCTCTAAAGACTTCCTCCGTTCTGTCTGAACTGAATCAAGTTCAGAAAACTTTGAACTGCTGCAGATTCTGAGAGTGCATCGGTCTGCTGATTAGATAAAGAGTTAGAGCTTCTCCCTCCTGCACATTCTGGCCAAGCTGCTCTGAATATCAACAAAAGCTAATTTTAGAATTCACCAAAAAACTTAACTTAGCTTGAGGCTCCTCATTCTGCTGTGATTACTGTTCTCTATGTCATATGCATGAGAAAATAAAATATTGTAACAAAATGCCATGACTACAAGTAAACATCTACTGTGTGGGCATGTTTGTGTGCAGTGAGTCAGAGCTGCAGGGCTCAGACGGGGGCTGGTTTGGGCTGCTGAGTGGTTGGAGATACAGAACAAATGAGCAATTAGGAAACTCCTCTGGATCCCTCTATTTAGCCTCGACAGGCTGATTAGATTGGTTGAGACGTGCTAATGAGCAGAGAGTTCTTGGAAAAAGTTTATGTCTCTTTTCCTCTTAAGATGCTTTTTAAAATGTATTTAATTAATAAAATGTTTTAAAACTAAAATAGTCAACTTTTCTTAGGTTTCGACAAATAAAATATATATTCAACCAGATTTGTAGTGTTGGGGTTTTCTTATTACTTTTACTAAAAAGTATTTTCTTTTTTTGGACTCACTTTCAGTTTTCGGTTTGTTTTTTAACACTTTTACAAAATTTAAGTCTTGTCCTTATTTGTGGTGGTGACATCACACATCATATGGGCATTAGGTATAAATATTGTTTATAGTTGGTCTTTCACATATGTAGAAACAAAAGAGGATTCTCAGTTTAATACTGCAAATAATTTGTAATTTATGATAGTTTAAATGGACTCAAAGAAAAACACGATACCAGATATTAACATCTATTTTCTATCACATGAGTGGAAATCTGCAAAGTCTCTCACTTTTAAGCAATAACAATAGCTGCACATGTATTTTTGGTGTTCACCGCAAGAACACTTTAAAAGTCAACAAGTGACTGCTGGTCCGACTGCTTCAGCCTGGACGCCACGCTGAGTCCAAACATAAGTTGTTTTTTTTTTATTTGTATTTTTTGTTTCCACAGATTCTGACTGGCCCTTTCAGGTTACTAGGATCTTATACACAGTCTGTAAAACTGATTTAGGTTTGCGTCTGCATGTATAACTAAACCAACATGCAGTGAATGTGTTTACACACTTAGAGGAAAAAAAGCAACTCAAATGAAAGTAGTGACTTGTGTCTTTGATAAACCAGGTTGAGGAATGAGACACTTTGAAAAGTCAACAACTTGTCTGTGACTGACTCTCTCCTTAAAAGTGTTCAATTATTTTCTCTCAAGCTTGTTAAACATTTTAAATGCCACAGAGTTAATAAGGAATCATTCACATTCACGTTCAAGCAACATTTCATGAGTTTTATACCAGGTATCGTTTATCTGGACCATCATTGGTCATCCTTGGGGAGGAGGTCCTGCTAGAGAGATACGAGTCGTATCAGCAGCTACAGAGTCCACGACCTCAGTCTGTAAACACAAGGTGGGACTCAGGCTAAAGCAAAATCTCCCAAATAATCTCATTCTGCTTAAAGATTAAAAACACATGCAAATATTTTATACTGAAGAGTTCTAGTTACTTTCACGTTCACTCAGTAGGTCAAATTAACAGATTACATGATTGTGCTACCAAGAAAACAACAAATCCTAAAACACATTCTTGCAACAACTGCCATCTTCAATAAAGTTCCTGTTGAATACTAAATAATCAATCAACATGTTTCATTTTAAATGTAGTCAGTGTAATATCAACACAAACACACTGCAGTAGAAAAACTTGAGCATGCTTCACCAAAACACAGAAAAATTCTAATTTGACTTTGGAGCCTTAATTACAAACATAAAACAAATGAAAAATAGAGCAAAATCAACAAAAACAACTTCTGAAACATTTCATCATCACCTAATTGGAGCAGAACAAAAACTAGAAGAACTCCAAACACAGATAAATAAATAAAGTAAAGTTAGCATTAATCGCATTTTAAGACTAAAGACATCGAGGCACATCTTTAATTTGAATGTAATTATTAAACAAAACCGAATGATGGAGATGTAACTGTTAAAGCACAAGTTCTTTTCATGCAAACAAAACACTCACTAAACGATGGTGGGAACGACTGAATTTTTGTGACGTAAATATAGTGTGAGACTGAGAAAGCAGTACCATTTCGCCAGTCGCCTGGGTGGTCCGAGTGAGGAGGAGTATGGAAGACAGGCAAACAGTCAGATGTAAACTGTAAACCAGCTCTACTCAACAATGAGCCAAATGCTGCCGGCACGGGCCGCAGAAACAACATCAGACTACTGCGCTGGTATTTAAGGAAAGACATAACAATAATGATGGAAAAAAAATCTGTCACTAAAACAAAGAGCATGCAGAAGAAAACAAAATACAATGAGTCACTAAAGGAGGTTAAAGTAAAAGCTCTTGACAGTAGAGGTTGTTCTTGTTGGGAACTTCAAATACAAAGATCATGTAATAAGGTGCAAACTCTCAGCAGCTTAAGGATATCAGCTCATACTGTAACTACTGAGAGCTACAAAAAGGAGGAAATGACACAATTTGCCTGTGATTCCAACTGTCAAACATGAGGATGCTGACCTTAGCTGAAAAGGAGCAACGTAATCTCAAAGCAATCAGGGTTCTGCTTAAACAGATCCGTGGCCTCGCACTTCACTGTGTCCACAGCAGCACGGAGCAACTTAACTCCAGAGATTCAGAAGACCCCATCCAGCTGGGGGGGAGGGAGGCGACCTCAGGAGCTGTGCTTAGTGACAAATCCTCTCCAGTAGATGACCCAGAGAAACATGCATGTGTAGCTTTCTCACCACCTTCTCTGCTACACTTGGAATGAGGCATGTTAAACGGGCTGGAGGAGACAGGAGGGTTAAAAGCTGGCAGAGCAGTCAGGCAGGCAGGCTCTCGTCATCCCTCACCACAGGAAATCAAGGCAAACAATCAAGAACCTATTTCCTGTCCAGGATACCACAGAGAGCTCAGATCAAAATAATTAGCAACTCTCTGTGTGTGTATGTGAGCGAGATTCTATGTATCCAAGACTGGATCCAGTCTGAGATACATAATTTTAGATTTAGATAGATCATTTTGTCTCAGTCATTTAAAATAGTGATTTCAGCTGAACAGAAAGACTCAAAAAGAGATAAAACAAGTGACGCAACTTCTGCTGCTGGATATTTTGGAAATAAATCATCTGGAGATAAATATGTTGTAAAAATCTTTTGAAAAGATGTTTCAATCCCAATAAAAACTGACATTTTTCTACAACAGTGATCTTTCCCCGAAGTTAACTTTTGAGGATTTTGTTTGATAAAATTAGGACAAATGTATTAAAAATAAATTATGTTGCATTATACTGTTATCATAAATAGAAATATAAAGATAGAAATGACTTTATAGCATTTGTGTTGGTAATGAGAAACTGCCATCATCATTTGTCTTTCTGAAATGTTCAGTAGACTTCTCAAAACGTCTGATTATATTCATAGATGAAAACTGAAAAGTTGTGGGTGAAAAAAACAAAAAAAAACCAACTAATTGTACAGATGTTTAACAGTCCAAGAAAGGAGTAAGTAGATTTGGTTGGAATTGTCTCACCTTTGGTCTATTTAGCCTGATGTTTTTTTAAGTCAATATTAAATACGTTTAAGATGAAATAATCCAAGCTAAGAATTTGCATTTTTGCAGATTTCATTAAATTCCTGCTAAACCAACATCAGTACTGATTTCTTATTTATGTTTCACAATAAAAGCATTGCTTTTATTTTGTTATATCTGCATGACAAGTATAAAGATTTTGTATCAAAACGATGTAGCTTTCATTTTTGAGGTGGATGCTAAATTTTTCACATAAAACTGCTTGGACATGTTTGGTAAAACTTAACAGTAAAAATACATGTTTTTAATGGTAAAACAAAGGAAATAAATTGGAGGGTTGCAATCTGAATATTCTCTTTGCACAACTGCAGCCCTTTGTGTAAACCAGACTCTGTGTGAGGCAGCTCATATCTGTCCAGCTTCATATTTTGATCCTTATCCTATCCTCATCTCTTCCTATTCGCCTTCATCTGCTGCCTCCTTAATCTATCTACATCCCTTTGCTTCTTGTGTCCTCCACTCTTCCTCCCCTGCCTCCCCCTCAGGGGTTCTCAGGTTACTATGCGTTACTGGTCCAGACAAGCTGGGGATTCTTTCAACGAGCAAATTACAGGCAATTAGGAGCCAAAGGATAACATTTAGTGTGCAGGGGGAAGGCTGGAGTAAGAGGACATAGGGGTGTGCTGTGGAACACCCAGGTCCTGGACAGACAGGGGAGAGGTAGGTGTGTGTGTGTGTGTTGTATTAGGAGTCTGTATACATGTTGAGATTATGTCCTGATAAGAGACACTTGAATCCTGGACAATGCATGGTCATCACACCATGTTCTCTCCCTCCAATGTGGCATTGTGTTACAATGAAAGGAGTGTTTAGAAAGATAACATGTTTAACTGAAGCACAACAACTTTAACTGCTTCATTCTTAAAAAAACTATACAGCCTGCTGCCTTTTGGTTTTGTCTCTGTGTGTTAATCTGTGCTGCTATGATGTATTTACCTTCCTGATCCAAGTTTGAGAGAAAAAAGGAGGCGATTAAATCTGAATTGGATAATTAAGGAGGAATGGAAAAATGTATCTCAGCATCTGTATGTGATACAGTTTGATTCCTTTTAGAATCTCATATTAGCCCAATTTCTGTGGAGGTTGGGGGGGGGGGGGCTTATCGTGAAAATGCACATTTGGTTTGTGTTCTGTTGCAGAGTTCAAGAAGTCATCTTTATATCACTGATCACAGTTAATTACAGAAAATTCAACAAATAATAATAATAATTTAAAGCACAACAGTTATTTTGCTACTTAATCAAAGGAATAGTGATGTCTTCAAAGAAATAAAATACAAGTCTTAATATTTTTTATGATGTAAACAAACTTCATCTAATCACTCATTAAGTAGCATCATCTGGTATGAGTTTAAACTACTTATGTTCTCTGTTTTTTTGGAATTAGCAAACTGTTGGAGCATATTAACCTAATGTGCAATGAGGTGAGAGGGAAAGTGCACAAAAAGGATGTGTGCAGAGAGGATGTTGCACTCTGCAGCTGGGACCAAAGCGTGGGCCTGTAGGAGCCAACATCATAATTCTAGCTCCATCATTGTAATCACTGCTCCATCACAAAATGGATTTTGTCAGGGAATGCCAAGTCCACTAAGGGCTGCTGCAGCTAAACATTAAGCAGCTGCTTTCCCTCCTGCAGCACGTTGGAATTACACACTCATACGTTTCCACACACAGATGCATACATTCAAAAAAACATGCACAAATATATAACAAGTCTTTGTTTTTGTATTTGTGAAGGAATCTTTTCTTTTCCCGCTGAATGTGTATATGCCTTTGTTTGCTCATTTGAGTTTCTCTGTGTGAATATTGAGTGAAGCCTGGACCTGGTTTGGATTAGCTCTGCGTCTTGTTCAATCTGACAATGGTGACGTATGCGCCGGGGGCCAGCGCTGTAGTGCAGCAGAGGGAGCAGGAATATTTGGTGTTGCTACATGTTTGTGTGTGAACTTGCTGCTTGTACCTGCCGCCTCTCAGTTGGCTGGGAATGTAGGGAATGCTGGGCTCTGACCCCACCCCTTGTCCTGCTTGCCCTGCCCACTCCAGAGGGACACAGATGAGGGAGGTGGGGGTAGTGACAGCTCAGTAACACTCACCAGAGCCCGCCGTCCCCTGTCGCAGAGTGGCATCGCCCACCCTCAATGCCAGAGAGGGGAGTTTATTTTTTTAGCTCCTGCTCTCCTGAGCACTGACTGCAAAGGACCACCGACAGCGGGGGTCCCTCTCTCCCTCTGCCCTAAGCCTCTTCTCCTCCAGCCGGAAAGAGATTTATTGGGAACAAGAGGAATGAACAAAAAAAAACTGCTTGTGACCTCCACTTAACTTGAAGTAAACATATGGCTGTGGTAGTTTAATCAAAAAGAGCATGCTCTGCTCCCACTGTCAGAGCTGCAGGGTTATGGGAGTGCTGGATGCAGGTTACGCTCCCTTAGTGATGGGAATATCAACTTCTGATCCTCAAAAAAAATAAAAAGAGTAAGCTGGGATTAAATCAGTAAAGTGCTGAAATCCTCAAAGCTGGACAGACACAATAAAACAACAAAATATGCATAAAATGTCATAGTTTGTGTTATATGACAGATACTCGTATTTGGGAGTAACACAGTCAGAAATCACCTCCAGTCCTCCTGCCAAGTAATTAAAACACACACCACTAATAACCTACATTTGTTTGACGTCTTATTTATTTTAAAAGGACGACGTCTCTGCAGCGCGTTTGGCTTTTCCAGGTCAGTTCTTTTACAACCAAGCTGTGGGCAAATTTTGGCCAAATTTTAATATGAATTTCTGAAACTCTTATTTTAGTTTTATATTAAATGTCTGTGGTTTGCTACTGTGTTTTACAGTCAGAAGAAATTTATATATTTTTGATCACAGTCATAAAAAACTCTGCCAGTAATTTCTGTTCTGTGCTCCAATTGAACATTAAACTTTATTCTGTCATCACTGCAGAAGCAGTTGTTTCAGAGGCACATGCATGTAATAATCTGTAATTTCCTACAATATGGTTCGAAGCAAATGGAAGAACATTTTTAAGTATCATATAATGACTCTGATGACAACTTTAACTCATGTTAAACATGTATAACAATGTTTTATTCCATTCCATCATCACTGAAAACAGACTGTAATCATTTATATGTGATCCATAAAGAACATGTAAAAATTAAAACCTGTGGTGTTTTGAAATGTTAAACTGAACAGGTTTTTTTTTGGTGAATTGATGATTTAAAAGTTAAATCATTTTGTTGATTTAAAATCTCAGCTTTAAAGTATTTAGATTTTTGGAAACATTACATCATTAAATCTTCTGATCCTTCACAAAAACAGCCTCCAGGTCACGGCAAAATACAACAATAACTTTAATTTCAGTTCCCTTTTCCTGCTGTGTGTGTTTTTTTACACCGGCCCTCTGCTGACCTTTTCATGTCCTTCTGTTTCTTTTCACTTCCTGACATTTTCTTGGTGATGAACTCCGTCAGCACAGGGTGCAGTGTGGACACAGATAGATGTCCTGCGCATCTATAAGCTGCACAGACTGTGTTATAGAAGGGTACACACATCATCAACACTGAATAAACAGCCTCCTACTTCTCTGAGGTGATTGCAAATGCAGCTTCAGCCCCCCGACCAGCTCCCCTCACTGGGTAGCAGTTGTGTGAGGCCCAAAACTGGCTTTCCTGTCTAGACCTGTGGTGATAGGGTTAATGAAATCCTTTACGCTGTCTGAAAACTGTCTGAATGTTGGCCTCCATCCCCAAACTCAATCTCAACGAAGCAGACCATCACACCTCTGGATACACCTTTGTTTCCCTCCCCTCGCTGCGCTTTTCATTTCACTGACCACCTTCAGACAGTAACAAGCTCTAACCGTGAATCTGGAGTTCTTCTCCCCTCTCTTAATGCTCTCACGCATGCGCTCCATCTCCATGGAGGAGCACCGTTTACGAGACAGTCTGAGAATAAATAGTGGTCAGCAGTTCAGCGTGTTGGCTCTCCCAGCTCTGTAAATATGGATGACTGGACCCAGGCAGAGGGGAAAAATGTGTGAGAGCCTAAAAGAGCGTCTGCCAACAAGAGCACCTGGATGATGTTAATCACAGCTTAACATAAACAGCACTTCATAACAACATTGAACACATGACCAAACGTGCATGAACACAACCTGGACGCTTCATGTGTGGGGACACCTTAAAATTAGCTTCAAGTGCCACAACAACACCTGATGACATCAGCAGCAGCTCTGAGATACCCAGCAGATATTTTAAAGACTGTTCACAATAACAACACTTTTAATGGAATTTACAATATGTAATAAAATGAATCCAAAACCATGTTTTATCATTTAAAATAATAATGCAAGCAAAAATGATGACTTCAGAGCTGTAGCGTTAACTGTGGGTGTAAAAACAAACTGGGTCACACAGGACATGAACTCATGTCACCTGGATGAAAGTCTCTAAAGCTTCCAAATACAAACATTTCAGCCATTTAAAAGTGGTAAACATTTCTTTTATGAGACTTTCACAAAGTGCTGAGAGACTGTGCTCCTATGTATTTGTACCCATGAATTCAAATGTGCTTCATGACAGTTTTACAAACTTTTATACGAGTAACTCATACTTCATCAATGTGCATTGGCTTACCTTTAAATAAATAACCTTAAATTAAATGGATTCAATACAGTCTACAATATTGATATTCTGTAGAGTATCATAAGGTTTGTTTTGTTAATGTATGCAACTAAATAGTTTTAATTCAGTTTTGATTTCACTACCTTTCTTGAATCAGCAGACACCTTTCTCTTTAATACATTGAGGTTTTTATGGCATGAACTTGTACACAAACTCAAGCTTTCAGACACATCTCGCTACACTTATTTCACTTTTTTTTTAACCAAAGCAAAAGCTTTTTAAATCAGTCTCATGGCACTTGGCCATCCAGTTATTTATCTCTGTGGGACGTGGACTCATCCACGCTGTCACTTAACATACAGTCAGCACAGTAATAAGTAAACACATGCTGTCAGACATCAACGCAACAGCCAAACCTTTCCAGACTCTTCATCCGAGGAGACCCTCAGTCCCACTTGAACATCTAACCAGTGTGTGTGTGTGTGTGTGTTTTAGGCAAAGATACTGACAACATCCATGCTTTATTACCCAGTGTCTGGGATGAGATAAACACAGTCATCATGCCACAAAATAAGGTTGGCTGTTTTAGTGTGTGAGTCTGTGTTTGTGCTTATCAGTCAAAAGAAAAAAAAATGTAATTTTTGTTTAAACTCTCTTAGTGAAGCCAGGCCACACAGCAGGGCTGCCGGTTGTTTCATTTAATCTTTCACAATCCGCTTTCCGCCCATAACTGCAATACTTTACATTTCTAAGAGACGCTATTTTAAATTTCCACATATATTTTATCTCTCCAGGATTACACAATAACATGGAATAAAAAGAAAAAAAATGTCTGAAAAATGATAAATTATGTCCTAGGTATACTATAAACTGATTAGTCTGTAGACTCTCAGTCTAACAGGTTGTTGTTGCTTGAAAAGGGTTGTTCAAGTGAACTTTAGAGTCACCAAGTTGTAACCAGGGACTTGTTTATGGTACAGTCTGATAACCTTAAAAATCCCATTGCACTGTCAGAACTGAAGAAATCTTTTGAATAAAATCTAAAATATATTTCTGAAAATAATAAATCCTTTAAAAAAAACTCTTTAGGATAAAAGTTTTCTTTTCTATGTTTTTTCATGCCGTTTTGTGGTGCTTAGCAGGATTTTTTTTATACATATCAACCTAACCATATGATATTCTTAGAATAATTGTTTTCATTTTGGTGTTAGAAGTACACAGTGAGGAAGCCACAAAGTCCAAGATTCAACCACAGCTGGCCAGGTCTTGGTTTTCAATGTAGAACCTTGTTTTACCAGAGAAAATGCGGCTGCTGAAGGAAGGCCAGTTTTAAAGAAAAGCATCATGGGATAGATTAACTTGACCAATATGAAAACAATAATTTACATTACTTCTTATGCAGATTTAGTACAATGTTGAATATTCTTTCCTTATTTTTTAAAGCATTTTACAGAACACATTTTGTTTTCTGCCCTTTTACAGAGAGACTTGATGTGAACTTGTGACCCTAATTTTTATGGGAGGCCCCTGTAGTGGTCATTCTTCTCCTGTGGAGCCAGCTGGAGTCTCTTGGCTCCCAGCCCATTACCTCTCTGTGCATAAAGCTGCCTTACTGTCAGACAACAAGCCTGATCCACTGCACATTACCAGCTCCTCTTGACCTGCTTTGCCTCCTTCCCATTCAGTAAAACACACTGATCAGCCGGTTAGTGTCAGTATGAACCCTGATTTCTACTCACGCATGCAGACCGGACCTGCAGCACCCTGTCTGCTCACACATTGATTAACCCTGGGAGTGTTTGACCATTAGAGCATCATCTGCAGAAATCAAACCAATATGTGAACTTTGTGATTAATGACAAAAAGTATTACGATGCCTTTCACTCAGAAGCCAAAGCTCAGTGCATTCCAGTACTGCTCTCCATATCTCTGGTATGAAATACAAATACTCTCCAATAAGGGAGAGAAGCCAAAGAAAGATGCAGGGAGGTGGGGGTTATCAAGCAGTTACATTTTTTCCATGTCATTTCAGTGAACACGTCACTCTGGAGCACCCTCTTTTCTCAAACACACACAAACTTACACATAATCAGCTATGAAAATATTTCTCCATCGTCAAATGTCTAAAGGTTGCAGAGGGAACTAAATTCCCTCCAGTGCAAGGCAGATCTCAAGAGAGGTCCAATCTCTGTTTCACTGACTGACCTCCCTGAAATCCATCAATTCACCTGTAAATATCTCACTGCTCCAAAACAGTCCAGTTTTACTCAAACTCCAAACATTAACTAGCCACAGAAATGCTGTCTCATTTCAACCACACAAAGAATACAGAAAGAAGAGAGACAATAGAGTTTTGGTTCAATGACAGGAAGAACTTTTACCACATGATGTGGCTGACCAGGACTCTCTGCTTTCACTTGGGTCAACATTGCAATGCTGCCATATTTCCAACTTCTGGCAAAATGTTGACAAGAAACTACATGATGTCACACAGTTAGAGTAAAAGTCATAAAAATATTTAACAAAGAACCAAAAGAAGACATACTGTTGAAATGTAAATTAAAAAAGAAACGATGCTGCGCAAAATAATCATGTACATGTACTGAGAGATGAGTCCATAAGAACGATACAACAGATACTTTAACAAAACAAGCTGAATCCATGGCAGGAAATAACTTAAAAATATATATCTACAAAAATCACAGAAAACTACTTATAGAAATTATTCGAATATCTAAAACTCAAAGCATTAAACATCTACATCTCACGTGAAACAGAAACAACTTGAACCTATCAGACACCATGTTTGACCTCAGATTTCTTATTTTAAATAGAAATGACCCCCAAAGGACATGTCTTTCTTCTGTAGAATAATAATCTAAATTACAGCATCATAACAGATATGATATCATGCATCTCTCAGGGGGGGGGGGGGGGGGGGGGGGGGGGCTGATATGAAGGCAAAAGCCAGCAGGAAGTTAGAGATAGGGACAAATTGTTAACAGGAAGGAAGTGTTTAGAGTCCAGAGGGATGATGGCTGCTGATTCTAACATAACTCTTGTTTTACGATAATTTAAAGCTGAATTAAACTTGTGCTTTGCCACTTCTTACTGTTTTAGGGTTTGTTTAAAAATGAATATTGTGGCAACATTCCTGCTCCACAAATCACATGAACATTAAATGAGACTCCTAGTGTTCAGCTTTATGTTTAGTTACATCTCATGTTCCACAACTCAACTAATCAGCATCTTCAACCTTAATCTGACAATCTATACCTTGAGCGTAATTTGAAGTAAAAACATAAACACATGACGTATAACGTGGGAATGATTTGATGTCCTCCGTCATTCATGGTGGAACGTCACAATTAAAGTTAATGACTTTTAATTAATTGTCAAATACAGTGGGGCAAAAAAGTATTTAGTCAGCCACCAATTGTGTAAGTTCTCCCACTTAAAAAGATCAGAGAGGCCTGTAATTTTCATCATAGGTATACCTCAACTATGAGAGACAAAATGAGGAAAAAAATCCAGAAAATCACATTGTCTCATTTTTAAAGAATTTATTTGCAAATGATGGTGGAAAATAAGTATTTGGTCACCTACAAACAAGTAAGATTTCTGGCTTTCACAGACTTGTAACTTCTTTAAGAGGCTCCTCGGTCCTCCACTTGTTACCTGTATTAATGGCACCTGTGTGAACTCGTTATCAGTATAAAAGACACCTGTCCACAACCTCAAACAGTCACGCTCCAAACTCCACTATGGCCAAGACCAAAGAGCTGTCAAAGGACACCAGAAACAAAATTGTAGACCTTCACCAGGCTGGGAAGACTGAATCTGCAATAGGTAAGCAGCTTGGTGTGAAGAAATCAACTGTGGGAGCAATTATTAGAAAATGGAAGACATACAAGACCACTGATAATCTCCCTCGATCTGGGGCTCCACGCAAGATCTCACCCCGTGGGGTCAAAATGATCACAAGAACGGTGAGCAAAAATCCCAGAACCACACGGAGGGACCTAGTGAATGACCTGCAGAGAGCTGGGACCAAAGTAACAAAGGCTACCATCAGTAACACACTACGCCGCCAGGGACTCAAATCCTGCAGTGCCAGACGTGTCCCCCTGCTGAAGCCAGGACACGTCCAGGCCCGTCTGCGGTTTGCTAGAGAGCATTTGGATGATCCAGAAGAGGATTGGGAGAACATCATATGGTCAGATGAAACCAAAATAGAACTTTTTGGTAGAAACTCAACTTGTCGTGTTTGGAGGGGAAAGAATGCTGAGTTGGATCCAAAGAACACCATACCTACTGTAAAGCATGGGGGTGGAAACATCATGCTTTGGGGCTGTTTTTCTGCAAGGGGGCCAGGACGACTGATCCGTGTAAAGGAAAGAATGAATGGGGCCATGTATCGTAAGATTTTGAGTGAAAACCTCCTTCCATCAGCAAGGGCATTGAAAATGAGACGTGGCTGGGTCTTTCAGCATGACAATGATCCCAAACACACCGCCCGGGCAACGAAGGAGTGGCTTCGTAAGAAGCATTTCAAGGTCCTGGAGTGGCCTAGCCAGTCTCCAGATCTCAACCCCATAGAAAATCTCTGGAGGGAGTTGAAAGTCCGTGTTGCCCAGCGTCAGCCCCAAAACATCACTGCTCTAGAGGAGATCTGCATGGAGGAATGGGCCAAAATACCAGCAACAGTGTGTGAAAACCTTGTGAAGACTTACAGAAAACGTTTGACCTCTGTCATTGCCAACAAAGGCTATATAACAAAGTATTGAGATTAACTTTTGTTATTGACCAAATACTTATTTTCCACCATAATTTGCAAATAAATTCTTTAAAAATGAGACAATGTGATTTTCTGGATTTTTTTTCCTCATTTTGTCTCTCATAGTTGAGGTATACCTATGATGAAAATTACAGGCCTCTCTGATCTTTTTAAGTGGGAGAACTTACACAATTGGTGGCTGACTAAATACTTTTTTGCCCCACTGTATCATGTTTTGTTGCCATTTTGACTACATGAGGTTATTAAGGATCCAAAAGCATAATTCAGGATCAACATGAGCTGAACCCAGAAGTTGTACCATCATGTAAAATATTTACAGTAAAAGGAGGTGATAGAAATACAGCAGCAGAAGAAGAACTTAGACGTCTGCAGGCAGACAAGGTGGACATAGAGAGGCTTATCTGTGGTAAAGGTATTATTTTGGAAAAAGCCAGCAGTCTTACTGATTGTTGTTTCCTTTGCAGATTGGGAGGAGGTTGAGGAGTCCATAATAATGAGGAACCATGCAGAAGTACTCAGGGAAGATTAAACTTCAATAAATTACTTATAGGACTTTACCTGTGGATCTCATGAGTCCTGACTTTTTATCACTGTGACTTTAACAGTCTGGTATTGAGCTGTGGGATATGCTTGCAGAGCTAATAAGTAAATTGAGAGCAGGTGTGACACAGCAGCAGCCTCTGCCAGTGGGCGGGGCTTAAAGAGAACAGAGCCAGAGACTCACCTGCAAAAGGAAAGAGAAACAAAAGACTCATCTAAACCTGAACCCCAACTGTTTCATTGTTGGCTTATTCATGTTTCTTTGAAGACTATTACTAACACTTATGTGAATTAATCCATGACAAGGTCTATTTTACGTAGCATTAGCTCAGCATAAAAATAAGTGGATTTTTAACTTCTGACTGAAAAAATTGTAAAATAATTGAAGAATAAATAGTGGAAGTCTAATTTCTTAGCTGGGATATTAAAAATCCAAATACTAGTAGAGCATCATCAGTCCATCTCTTTCTTTCAGACCAACATACTGTGTAACGGTTGACCTATCATTTATTTCAGTCAACAGAAAATCAAGTTAACTTCCTAAACTGGAGGTATTGGAATACATTATGAGTTCAAATGTGCAGGTAAAGATGAAAGGGTGAGGACTTTGACTCCAGTCAAGGTTTGTGATGTAGCAGCCATCCAGTCAAATGTGACAAGTTTATGTTTAAAGAATGTTTTGTCATTTAATTATGTTTAAACCTGGAAATGGTGCTGCATTTAATCCACAGTTTGACAACATCGAAGCTGAGAAATTTGATTTTGGGCTTCACATGTAACCCAGTTTAACATTCAAGCTGCTCACATGATAATATGGACCCCAGAATAGCCACATGTGATGAAAATGGTGAAAATGTCACACGGGAAGTTGGCTTGGTGCTGGGTAAAGACAAAATGAAAGCACAGACTGCTGGAATTTTTTTAATCCCATCTAAAACTTAAAAAAAAATGATTTCAACAGGTGTTTAACTATTAAAAATTCAGAATAAAAAGAGGGTGTAATTTTTCATGGTGTGAATTTTTCACTCTGACATGTTTCAATGTTTCATTGTGGAAATGTGTTGGAATTTTTGTGGTCATGAGCCTTCACAAGATACTAGGTGGAAGTAAAGACATGAATCTGAGAGGAATCTTGTGATGTGGCTGCCAACAGACCCCTAACAGTTCAGAATAAGTGGCACACTGTCTACATTATTTTCTTTGCAGATTTCTGTCTCTTTGTTTTTTGGTTTCTCTTTATTCAGCTGCCTTTTCTGTGTGTGACTGTATGTAAAACTGATTGAAAAGTGGAGGCTGCATAAGTGGAAATTCAGTAAAAATATTTAATACAGGAAGAAGTGATTGGTATAGAAGCAGGTGAGCAGGTTAGCAGATAAAGAGGAGGTGTGGTGGGACAGATTGATCAAGGAGATGAAAAAAAATGAAGAACAGCAAAAAAAAAAACAGATTAAAAGAGAAAAACTCTAAACTCACAACTCTAATAATAAAAATAACTAATAATACAAAAATAAATACAAAGTGTAACATCAAACCCAACACCATGCAAAAGACGGCGTATCAAAAGACATAAAATTTTGTTTAAAGATTCAAACTCTTCATGTAAATTTAATCTGTTAGTAGATTCTGTAAAGATCAGAATGCAGTTCACTCATACATACTAATTCAAAGGAGAGCGTTACAAACTGGTCATTGTTTTTTCAGTGTTTTTCTACCATCATCTGTTTCTATGACATACAAAAACATGGGAGAGTCTCATGTAATGCCAAAATCCAGCTACCTCACTCGGATGTCCCTCCTCTTCCTGCTATTTTATACGTGTCACCAAGTCTTCTGCAGTAAATTCTTATGGGAGCCATGTTGGAGAGAGATTTCTCTCCATGTCCCGACACATAGTTGCATGAAGGCTACTGGATACTGGACATGAGGGATCAGTTGCATCTGGGCTTGTGATCAGACACCTCTCTGACATGGGAAACACTGAGTGTTGTGATGTGAAGGACAGCATGTGTTTCCAGTGGAGAGGTTCTACCATCCATGTGAACATGCTCACAGACCTGTGGAGGAAATTCTCATCACCTCTTGGCTTCTTCATCTTGTCAATGTTCTCCAGATGGTCTATCATGTACACGTTCAACAAAATACACTATCCTACATTATAAAACACCAGATTTTTTCTACAGACAACCTGCATGTCATTTTTTATTATTACTGTGGAAAGTTTTTTTTAATTTTTTGTTAAACTCCTGATATCTTTATATTTCATTTCCAAGCAGCAAGACCGTTTTGTAATTATTAATTTTGGCCATTAGTTTGTTCTTTGGCTGGTTTTACTATTTTTCTATCCAGTCCTTGTTTCTGACCAGGCCAAGTGAATAAATACAGGACAGAAGAAAAAACTCAGGAAATAATCTACAGCATTTGATTCTTATCTGAAAGTCTTAAAAACAGGAAACAATCAGCATCATCCACTGTATGACAAGTTAGGACTAATAGTTATTTTTTAAATACATTTGTTGGTATTAAAATACAATTTTATATGTCAAACTGTTTTATTTTTGGACTTTTTCATAGATTCTTCTAAAGAAATTGTGTCTTAGGACAAGCTGCTTGTGACAAAGTATAGATTTAAAATCAAATCTGTGGCGTATAAACTGCTGTCTAAGATCATTTTAAAAGCTGAAATGAAAATCGGGTTTCTAAACAGGAAAATGTAAAGACTGATCGTAAATGCTGTTTCAGGACTTTAGCACAGAGCTGTAGCTGAAAGGCCCCTTGGTGATCAAACTGCACCAATAACACCAACAGGAGTGATTCATCCAGTAAAGTTAGAACCTCCCTGTTTCTTTCTAAATATAAACCTGTGATAAAAGCATATGTCATTAACATTTAAAAGCAATCTGTATTTTAATTGTTCACATCCCACCACATACAGATTTTCTCTGACAAGAACATGAATGGTTTCTGTGCTAAATGGACTGTGACGATCCTTCTCTCATCACACATCCATACGTTTACAATTTTCATTCGTTCTACTTTTTCCTCACAGTCTCTGTGTAACTTATACTCACTCTCTTCTCCACCCCGAAACCCTCGTTTTTGCCCTCTGATAGAATTAAGGAGTCCTTGAACCGTGGTGATCACGTTTCCTGAAGTAATTACTATTAAGCAGCGGTCACCAGAGAACGCAGCGTGGAATACACTAAAGAGGTGGGAAACTGTTTACGTGAGGCTCTATTATATTTGGTGACGCTCACACCAGAAACAGCCCGTGGTTCTGTCAGCAGCTTGGCATAAAGGCTCACGGTTCATTTTAGTGTTTGGGTGTGGAAAATTATTGGCAATGGTTTGTTTTTACAGATACAAGCTGTCAGGAATTATCCACATGTCAGAATATACTATGTTATAGAAAGATGTAATGAACCTCTGTTCTGTATGGAGACCTGGAGGTTTGTTTAACATACTGACTCTATAAACAGAATATTCTGTCTCTATAGTAAGATAAGATGAGTTATATTAGGAGAACAGATTTAAGGAACACCAGGATTTCTCTTTTAGCTTTGTGAAAGTTTCACATGAAAAGAATATTTTCATCACGTTTCTGCATGTTGCAACTAATCCTCAGAGCTGGTAACCAAATAAATGTCTGTAAATTACCAACATTGTAAGACAAATGTCTTGAGGAAAAACTTAAAAAAAACAAATACAAGATGCTTTAAAAAAATTACAAAATGTAAGAACTTGTTTAAAAATGGGTCGAATGTTTTGATTTGAGTTCTGTAGTTTTTTCTTTTAAAATTATAATTGTGTGTACATGTATATTTCACTGTGTATTATGTTTGTATATTAGATTTTTAATATAAATAGATTTTACTGAAACATTTTTTCACTTTAAAAAATACTGATGAATATTTTCTGATTAATTTTGGTTATTTTTTGTGTTTGTTCTGTCTCTTGTTGGTTTTTAGATGACATGAAAACTACACCGTTGTCACTCAATACATTTATGAAAAACATAAAACATGGACTGTAGAGTACCCAGGACAAAATCCTAAAAAACAATTTGCCTGTTTGTTTCTTCTTATAAAATCCACTTCCTCAAGTCCATTATTTTTATTCACAATGAGGGTCTTTAGAATAAATACATACTGAAAGCAGCTGTTTATTTTTGGAACGGTCTGTGTTAAATCTAATTTGTGCAGGATGGGTGCTGGGAGAACCAGGAATCCCCTGCAGCTTTGGAGGAGGAAGATGAAGAATGTGACCCTCAGAGGTCAGTGGTCCCCTCACCCAGGTTACAGGGGCTCCTGCACCAGGGCCGGTCTGGGGTCACAGGTCAGCGTGCTCGCTCATTCAGCTCTGCGCTGGCGCCTGCCGGCACAGCCCTCAATTTGTAAAGTAGCACAGGGTGACCCCAAAGGGCCTCTCCTGGCTTCCCTGACCAAACACAGGTCTTAAACACTACCAGCCTCCCACTGATGCTCTTCCTTGCCTGGTTCCAAAACCAGGACCTGTAGTCTAATGCACACACTCAACACCAATCTATCCTTAATAAGAGGAATTACCCCAGGCAGGCGAAAAGAGAGAAGGGGCAGGGGAGGGGGAAGCAGGTAAGCTGCCATCTCCGCCTCATTACTTAGTGAATTTATGTAGGATCATATGCTCTGTGTATAGTGACACACGTGGGTGCTTAACTCCTTGACCTGCACTGTAAATAAGTTATTTAATGAATGTAAAAAGTATGAGGCTAATGAGCATTTCCAAGTCAGAGAATGTGGATTAATGCAGCATAAACAACATGCTTGGACATTTTCAGCATCATGTATTAAAAAGTATTTACACCCTCTTGTTGTCAGAATGGATCTCTTGAATGTCTGAGATGTGGAAACAGCAGAAGTAACCTCAAGCGTCGAATTGCCTGCTTCTGAGTGAGCTGCCAGTCTGTCTGTTTCCACTGATGAGACAGACTGAAATGATACTGACTGTTACAGAGAGACCAATTATCCTGACCAATGAGGACAGGCCTCTGACAGCGTAATTACAGGCAGCTTTGCCTCACAGCAACCATATGCTTGGATATGGCTACTAGTCACTGAGAAGTTCCGAACAAGAGCAGAGGGGAAAGTAACAATGGAACATGGAGGGGGTGGGTCTGAAGGTGTCTTAATCTAAAAGGTCCCCATGTCCTATCTTGTCCCATACTCTAGGGCCTCTTACACGGCTGTTAACTTGAACTGGGGCCTGATTTGGCCCAGCTGGAGGAAGCGGGCCATCAGAGTTCAGTTGGTGCAGACAGAAGTAAAGTAAACAGCCGTGGTCACTGGGCAGGCCGTTAGCAGGCCTTGGACAGATGAGCAGGGGGCGGGAAGACCACACACATGCACATACAGCTAGACCACACAGGGCCAGAGCTCAGGGGCCTACTCATGCAAGCACACGCCCCATCGGCGGGGTTCCCCTGTGGGTAAAGGCACACTGCAGGTCAGGGCGGAGCAGCATGGAGCACGGAGGAACAACCGGCTGGCACAAAGCTGGACTCAGTGAGCTTGGATGAACCCTGCCGTGGCATCTGTGTGAGAGAAAACGTGACAGGTCCGACCCAGTGACTGGAGACATTATCTCTTTATATACAGCGATGCTGTAAACACAAACAGGAAGAGATTCATAAGTACGCTGCTTTTCTTCAGCCAAATCTTGAAGTTCAGTTTGCAGAAAGTGTCCACCTCCCTGTTGGAGGCACAATATTTTCCAGTGATGCTTCAATCGTTAGTTTCCTGGGAAAACCCACCATGTTAATAAATCACAAAAACAAGCTCTTCTGAATCAGTTTCTAGTCAGCAAGACCCTTGTATAAATTATCATGAGTCAAAACACGTCAGCCGTTTCATGAACACAGGTTTTATTCTGTGAAATTAGACATCTTTACATCTCTAACTTTATACTCATCCAATACAGTGATGGTTGAATTTGTTTTGCTGTAAACATGAGTTGCGTTTTAAATAACACTTCTCAGTTCTTAGATTAGAACTATTTCCTTAAATAAATCTGTTTCAACAAAGATCTCCCTTATTTTTCTCCTATTTTAAGGAAAACAGACATCTCAAGGTGATGATAAGTAACACAAAAATAAGCAAAAACATGCACCACTAATAAAAATAAAAGCTACTTAAGTGTTACTTAAAACACAGTACTGCCGAAACAACAACAACAACAACAAAAAAGCTTATCATGCTTCACAAATCTCCCCTTAACACACGCGTCAGGAACTTGGCAAACACATTAACACTCCAAGGCTAAACACAAATAAATATATGTGTATACAGCACAAACACACCCACACACACAAATACACTCTTTTTCTCTCACTTTCCTCAAGTCCACATCACCATCAGTCTCTTTCTTTATCTGGACAGTGTCAGAATGACCCATGGGAGAGCCTGTGAAACTGTGTGTGTGTGTGTGTGTGTGTATCACCCTGACATAGGGTGGAGTGAGGAGTATTGCTTTATATCACAATTACTCCCTGCTGCCACAAGTCATGCTGCCTGCCTCGCATCACCTGATCAAGTCCGTGCACACATGCACATAGACAAACTGTGCAACACAAGGTCAGTATTTCCACTGGAAAAACACAGTGTTCTCTAAGTTCAGCAGCGAGTCCAAGCTTACCTCCACAGAGGATCTAGTGCAGCTGTCAGAGGGATCAGGCAGAGCCGGGCAGGACTGGACCGCGCTTACAACACACCCTGCAGTGCATCAGTAATCCTCAGCACCCTTCCTCCTCCTCTTTCAGCGCTTATCTCCATGTTTAATACCACATTTATGATAACAAATGACAGGTAGCTGGGGCTGGGATCCCTCTTCCTCTAGCTCTTATCTTGTAATGAAACTAGGAACATTTTTGGCTCTATCACTGGGCCCTGTGAGCTTTCAGTAATCCTGATTACTGGGTGGGCAAAACAGTCTCTAAATGTTTTTCTAGCTTTGAAAGACGATATTAGAAAAAATTTATATTGACATTTACTGCTGATAATTTTGCCGACCACGTGAATAAAACATGTTGTATTGTCTCTCAGTGCCTTGTTGAGGCGACCCAGGATGTTCAAGGTCTTTACTGGAAGAACAAATGATTTTTTTTTTTTTTAACAACAGCTTCTGAACAATGCCGATGTTGACAGTTCGCGTCTGGAGGTCAAGCTGGACAAGGACATGTATAGTTCAGTGTCTGGACAGGAAGGGTCAGGGTCTGTGAGTTAAGGTCATCGCTGCATGTTCAAGGGAACGCTGCTGTTGAGGTGGAAGATGGAGTCGTGAGGCAGACAGTTTATTTTTGTGTGTAATGGTGAGGTTAAGTCAGGGTTGTGGGGAGACTGGTGGGGGAGGGGGGGTGGAGGTAGAAACTTCTGGGGGTGGACACTTGTCTGTTGGGCAAGAAGCTGGTGAAGGTCATGAAGCAATGAAATATGTCTGTCAAGGGGGAAGAATAACACAGACTCTGTCCTTCCTGTACTGCTACACGGGTCTTGAGCAGGGGGACACGATAAGGTCACGACCTTTACACAGACTGAGATGAAGTTCCCACACACAGAAGTACAGTGTGCATCAGACGGACATCCAACAAAGAGACACTCGTCTTAAAAATAAGTAAGAAGTCAAAAAGATTACAACATACAAAAATCATTTATTTACCATTAATCAAACTTTGATTGTGTAATACTTTATTCCAGATTTATGATGTCATCAATTAATATGGTATTTGGTCCTTTGATAATGTTAATGTGTTGATGAGTTGTAGAAGTTTTGTCACCTGATAAACACGTTAGTTTCTGGTTAGACTGTGATGCTAATTAAAAGCTGAAAGACTTTGGCTCTGATTCTTCTATTGTTCCTCTAGACAGGAGGAATCCTGGGCTCTCTGAATTGGTCCCTTAATAAGACTCACGTAGGCCATTTCCTTTTGACCCCCTCACATCTCTGAGCTTGTTTCTTGGTTCCTTTACGGAAAAAGGAGGTCTGACTAGGAAGCCTTGCAGCAGTGATGCAGGAAGGCACAAGAGGTGACTCATTTGATGTTTTAGAAGAGCACATATGGTCCTAAATGCTTCAACATATTTACCACTCTGTCTGCTGCCAAATAATAACAGTAAAAAGTATTTATCCTAAATAAACCTGGATATGATCATGTAAAAACAATTAGTACTTAGTAATTGTGCTGCTATTACAATTAATAATTATATTCAAATTATTAGTAATTTTGAAAGCTACAGCATTTTGTATATTGTATTTATTTTAATCTATTTGAAAAAAGATTTGCAGCTTTTTATAGCAGATTGCAAATATAAACAGTTCATTCTCTGTTCAGGGTTCATGTCCAGGGTTTTCAAACACATGGATGGAACGTGTACTCTGTGTCTTGCTTTGGGGGGTGAAATATCATCAAACTTTCACTGCTTTCCAGATGATGGCGACTCTTTCTTTTGTTTTTCGTCCTGTCCAACTCGTCTCGGGGTGAAGACACCTCACACGGGTTACAACCAGCACATCATGCATGGAACATAAAAAGTCTGCTCTTAAAATAGCACCACTGAATTGAAAAAAGAAAAACAAAACAAAAAAAAAGTACAATTCAGCAGCTCATTCAAATGAATTTGCCTGCATCTAAGACTAAATGTATTCATTAAGTAATAAAAATGATAACATGACAATACAAATTTATTTCTCAGCTAAACTGTGGTGTGATTTTTTATGACATTGCCATGAAAAGAGAATAAATGAATATATTAATTAATTAATTAATTAATTAATTAGGCCCATAAATCTAATTAAAGAACATGTAGTAAAGGAGGTGATTACATCATTATTTTTACGGGAACACTTCCCACTCTTGATTTACTGATTTTATCATAAAACTCTGAAAACAGACCAGAAGCCTGAGAGTTCTCTGCAGTGTCTGAGTTGTTCCTGGGACTGTAATCTTCTGGACTGAGGTCTCTGAGTTGGTTCTTTGCTTGAGCCGCTCTCTCAGTTTTAGATTCAGAGCACCAAATGATCCGGTGATCACTGTCACTGATGAGGCCTTGATATTTCACGTCTCTATTTTCTCTTTCAGCCCTCAGTATTTCTAAAGTTTCATGTTCTCCATGTTGCTTCTTTATGTTGCTGTCACTTGGGATCACTTCCTTCTTCTGTCGTTTTTTGACCACCACTGTGTTCTGTTGGTTAACCATCACCTGTTTATCTGTCTGTATCTGGAAGTTCATCCTCTCTTTGTGGAGCCTCACACACTTCCAGCCTGCATTCAGCACAGATGTTTCTGTTGTATTCAATAACCTCTTTGCCTGTTTGCACCTTAAATCCTTCTGGTTTTACTGGACTGTTTCAGTAGCATCTTTGCACTGTCTGCATCTTGTGTCATGCCTGTTGTGGTAGATTTTGGCCTTGTGTTGCCATGATTAGTGCCTCTGTGCTTTTCTTCAGTCCAGCCTTCTCTATTCACTGGGAGGACATGTTGATATCCATCATGAACTCAATCTGCCAGTGGTACATGCTGTGCAAGGCTTCTCCCTCCAAGATGGTTGTTTACCTGTAAATTATAAAGAAATCTGCAAAACAGACACAGTGTAAATTCACATTAGTTTTCTGACAGAACCCTCTAGATGGCGTTAACATGCTGGTCTGTGAGTCATACTGAAACTAGACTGAATAAAATAATCAGAAAACCCCGTTAAATACTAATGTGCTGAAAGATAATGCATCATCGTTGTGCACTGAATGTGTTTGTGTTTTCCTGTGACATTGAAAAATGAGTTAACAGATTTAACTAAGGTCAGAAATCCTGAAAAATAATTTACCTGGTTGCTTTTGTTGCACGTTCAAGTTCGTTTACACATCTGTTGTATTAAATACTCATAGTAGTTTCATCAGTCTGTCAGCTGGCAGCACATGATTGGACTAAAACAGTCTCATGAAGAGGTGGGGTGTGGTTGGGGTGAGGTGGGGTGAGGTGGGGTGAGGTGGGGCGGGCGCATGAAGCATCTCACAGACCTCTTATATCTAATGATTTGAGGTCTCGGGGTCCTGGGCTGCATGGCTGTGTGGTCCTGAGCAGACACAGCAGGCTCAGTGAAACGCCAAACCCCCCCCACCCCCCCACCCCAAACTGAAACAACATTCATTCTCTGGATCAAATGGCAGCATAACACAGCAACCGATGTCAGACACAAAAGAACTGTTGTGTCACTCAATATCAAGCATTTAGAGATCTCACAAGGTCACATCAGCTGAAAGAACGGATTTAACACGTGATTATATGACACATTTATTTCAGCATTGCTTGATACTCTTTTATCCTTCTGCTTTTTCCTCTGATAATCTATATATAGAAACTGTAACGGAGCCCAATCTTGTGGAATCCAGAGATGGAACAAAAGCCAAGCGGATCTGAGTGACTATAAAACATCTTCCAGGCTTTGCAGAGCACAAAGAGAAATAGTTGGATAGACCAGCTCTCTGCAAACAGGCGTCTGCCTGCCTTCAAGAACGCTCCGTCTTCTAGTTCTTTCCATTCACTTTCTTATTTAATCTTCTCTGATCTTCTTCAGCTCTATATTTCCTTCTCAGCATACGTATTAGTTGGGATTGTACAATTGTTTGTGTGTATATGTTAGCAGAAATACAGTAATCAGAAAGTGTCCCTGAGGTGTTGAATGGGGTCACAGAAAATCAAGTCTTCTATGATCCATCTCAGAGGAGAGCAGTGGACAAGGATTCTGCATCATTCTGCACCATCATGCAGTCGTGAACATCCACTAACTTCTAATAAAGCATTCTGCATAAATGTTAAATAGATTAGATTCAACTTTAAGCTTATATATGTGGGTCTTTATTAAGCAAAACAGCTCTAATTTCAATTTCCAAACCTTATAGAAAAGTACATGAGACTTATTAGGACTTATTGGCTATTACATTGAAATTTATCCACATTCTTTTGCCAGAGTGTGTAGATCAGTGTCTACGGTGGTGAGTGCTTTAGTTCCACTCTTCTGTTTGTGTTGTGTGTGGGCGAGTAAGCTGGCAGTTCGAGGGGCTGGTGGTGGTGGGGGGGGGGGGGGGGGGGGGGGTGCGAGCTCCACAGTTAGAGGAGAATTCATGTTAGTCAGCTAGTCAGCTCCCACAAAGGTCTCAAATATCTGTTTTCCTGATGTGTGATCCATAAATATTTGAAGTGGAGAGGGCTGTGCTGCATTGTAGGACAAATCTAATTAACCCAGGACTTCCTAAGGGTTTCTCCGTCTGTGGAGCGGCGTGCTTATATCTTACGTTGCCAATTCACCTCCTTAAAAGGATCTGACTCTTTATTTAAGACAATTTAAATCAGCCTCTTATTTTTAAGATAGGGTTTTGCAAAGCAAGAGAAAAGAACAGGGAGCGGGAACATGTTTCCTCTTCTTACATCTTATTTTTTACGTTTGTCGTCACATTTGGAAAATTGGTTTGATGAGTGACTTGAGCATTTGCATCGTTTCAAGGTTTTCCCTAAGACAGAGTGTTGATTAAACAAGAAAGGATGGAGCAAAGAAAGTAACATGTTGTGTTTTGAGACAGAAGATGATGATGTCATCACAGCACAACAAGGAAAGACAGAGACAAGTCTTCTGTCCTGTTTCTCATCAGACTATCAATATACAGTCAAAATTACGACACTTGGCATTGTTTCCAGCACAGCCTGTGTGTTCAGCACACAA
Source organism: Pachypanchax playfairii (assembly GCA_006937955.1). Lineage (NCBI taxonomy): Eukaryota > Metazoa > Chordata > Actinopteri > Cyprinodontiformes > Aplocheilidae > Pachypanchax > Pachypanchax playfairii. The sequence goes on from SSNP01000035.1 coordinate 2,394,814, forward strand.
CCACAGTAGTCTATGATTCAGTGCATTATACGTCTTCCCCCTCTGTTCTCAATCTGACCCTGGCAGAAAAACACTGTGCCTCCAGAGCACTTAAGTGCTGCAGATTCTGAGATAGTCTGCCATCCTTTTAGCCAGATGAGACATCATCTCCCCACGTTTTTACCAGTGTCGGAATGCCCAATTGAGAAGATGACTTGGGTGAGGATGTAGGGAATGAAAAGTGGTGCGTGGATCTCATTTTTGAGGCCTGGGGTTGCTGATTTCATTAGTGTTCCACACTGTTAGAGCAAACCCTCAGTTTGCTTAGCACTCGCTTCGAGCTTCACATTTCCGTAATGCAGCAGAGGATTCAGTTTCACACAAGAAGACTAGCTAAAACGTTTCCTCTGCAAACCACTTGCTTAAATCCTTTTACATTTTTACAGTTGGTCTTTCATAAGAGAAGATTAGTGCTAAAATAATGTCAATCCACAGAGAGTCGCTGCTCTGAATTTATCCTTGTAAGAGGTCAGCATGTAAGTGTTCTGCTATATGGTAAATGGCTTGTACTTGTATAGCGCTTTACTCAGGTCCAAGACCCCCAAAGCGCTTACAGTATGTCATTCACCCATTCACACACACGTTTGGTGATGATGAACTACACACATGTTGTAGCCACAGCTGTCCTGGGACACACACCGACGGAGGTGAGGCTGCCAGACACCGCCGGACCCTCCGACCACCACCAAACAGGCAAAGTGGGTTAAGTGACACAACAGCCAGCCAGGCGATCTTCTCTCTGGGCGGAGCGGGGACTATATATTTCTATTTAAACACAACTGAAGAGTTTAAATAATTGGATTTGGAATATCTACGACTTTATGTTTTAAAACTCTCCAGGCTGGAAATCGTCAGCAGTTATCAGACACACTGAAGAAGAGCTAAAGTCAGCTCCAGATGTTCCAGTACATGCAGCAACAAGGAATTACATGAGACCTTGAATTAAAAGCATTACACACTGAGCATATAGTTCACTTCCTCTGTGCCCCTCAGAAGTGCTATTTCATTTCACTGCATACCTCCAACAGCGTAATGCTGAGGCAGGATAATGAGGAGGGTCAATTAGGAGCTGCTGGACATCAGCAGAAGATTCAGAACAATGCTGCTGTTATAAGGGTTTCTCAAAAGCTACAGCCACACTGATGTGTTATAATTAAAACTAAAATAATATTAAAACAACAATCTAAAATAAACTGAATTATGGTGCACTACTTTTTGTGTCATTTTCTGTTATTAAAACAATGTTGCTGAAGTTGAATGTGTCCAACGTAAGAGCAAAAAAGCGGTTTTAAAGTTTAGAAATATTTATTTTTCTTTTTTTAATCTTAGCAGCTGTTTTCACTCTGACAATGTAATGATCTGGATATATTCTTGTTTAAGAAAACAATTTTGTTATTGATCTAGTGTGACTTTTTGTCAGAGGGTAACATGTTGTAAGTAACTTTAAAATCTATATTTTAACGCAGATATTTTAACCCTCTCAGGCTAAAATTATTGGACTCTGTTCGGGGTCTCGGGGGGCTTCAATCAATGTCTAATATCTTTTTTTAATCTAATACTGTCATAAGAAACAATGTCAGAGACCTGTTTGTAAAATAGAAGTAACAGAAAACAGGTGTGTCAACTGATTATACACTAAAATAAACCTAAACAACATTTATGGTGCTCAATAATTTATAGTTATGTCAGTAAAATGGTGACATAATGCATGTTTTATAAAACTGATCTAAACTATTTGATTTTTTTAAAGAAAAGCTGTTAATAGAATCTAAATTTTGATCAGGAAAAGAGATAACACTGATCTGGTTTCCATCACTTCATCATTAACTCGTCGCATCAGAGGTGGAAATAAAAGTGGAGCAGACCCGGTTTGAATAATCGACAGGACACATACACACACACACACACACACACACACACACACGTTTGTTTTGTTATCCTTATGGGGCCCGTCCATTGACTTCCATTGATTTTAGTAACTAGATTTATACCTAACCCAAACCCTTTTCCTAACCTTAACCATTACTGATCTATAACTAACCCTAAGACTAACAAAAACTCTATTCACACCATACCTATAAACCTAACCCCTAACCCTAAAAAGGGGAGTCCCCCTTATGGGGACCAGGCTTCGGTCCCCACAAGAACCCTCGGACCCCAGAAAGATAGTAAAAGTCAGGAAACTGGTCCTCAGGAGGTCAGAAATACAAGCCCCCCCCCCCCCCCC